>JAFIDM010000007.1:873479-906118 GCA_023159025.1 Thereuonema tuberculata
TCGCGAAGTAATAAAAGTTCGATTATATCGCAGTTATATCGCGATCTTCGAAATCTTGGATCCGAAAGATCGCGTTATAATTGAGCTTCAGTGTATGTAGACAAATATTAGACAAATGTTAAAAGAATAGCATTAGAATGCAGTAAGTTATATGTAGCTTAAAAGTATTCCACTATAGGCCTATGTTGACCCTTGGGGGCGTGGGTGGTAAAGCTCCCGGCGTTTCGTAACCAACGGGGCTAAGTTGAAGTCGAATGGTCAGTCCAATGGTTGTCCGTCGTTAACCCCGGGAAAGAATCCCGGTACCCATTTAAGAGAATGCTGATGGACCCTAGAACCCGTCTGGGAGAATTCAGCGTGAAAAAAATTCTTCTCCTCCGCCGGGGTCACATTGAATCCGGCTCCTCCAGGCCGCAATCAAGTCATTACCACTTGATTGGCTACCGGTATACAAAGTGCACTTAAATAATAATTTAGTTAGAAAACATTGTTTCAGTTAAGCCTAACAGTAAGTTCAGTATTTTAGGTTAAAATATTTAATTCATAGGTTTTTATTGATTTAAAAAAAAAAAAAAAAAAACTTAAATAAAAATATTTTGTATTTGGTACATTTGCTGTACATAGATTATGATATATAAAAATATCAGTAAATCGATGGTTTAAACATTTTCTTTTAAGTACAGCAATGGGAAAAAAAAAGAGTAACAATGCAGATCTTAATTAAAAGTTAAATTGCAGAATATTTATAAATTATTCATTAAAATTATTGATTATTTATAATTTATAGCCTTTTTATGAATCTGTTGTTGATATATATTCTGTCAGAATTGTAGGTTCATTGGAATTTGTGAGCTGGATGAAATATTATGTTACACTCATAAAATAGATAAATAAATGTTTTCTATATGATAAAAATAAGAACATTGAATATTGAATTAGTTGTAGTTCGATTTAGATGTTTGTATTATCTGCAATCAGTTTTTTCGAAGTTTCTTGAGGAAATTAGTGAGGGTTTTTGTCGAACACCAACCTTTTGTTCGTAAATTCATGCATATTTCATGGTTTTGCCTTCAAGTGTTTTCAGTCCAAGCGAAGTTGACGATCGCAATCTTACCGGTTTGACTCAGCTATAATTAAAAATGTAGATTAAAAATACAAAAAAAAAAAAATATACGAAAACTGTATTGATTTTTTTTTCTTGGTTTGTTTTTGAATTTCTTTAGGACCTGGAAACTTAATCCAACCGACCACAAAATTTTCAGTTTATCAATTGAAATAAGTTCTTATCCAAGGCCAATTTGAATTTTCAAATAGAAGTCAATTCACATTTTTATAGTAAAACACAAAACAAAGCTTGCGTTGTTAAAAGTGACACTACTATTGATTGAAACTTATTTATTCACTCTGTTGTAATTCAAGGGTCAAGTACAATATCAATCACAGCCTCCTCAGTATACCATTGGCATACAAATGGACTTGCAGGAGAGCTGTTGCCGTCCAAGCATTTCCAGTGAAAACGATGCCCAAATTGAGTTCATTTAATACGCCCAGCCGCCATCTTGCAACATTCGGGTGACTGAGTTCTCTTCAACCGGAAGTGGCCACATTGGGTTGAGGGTTTCATATTCGTTTTCAACGTAGTCGATTCGTTTTCAACATCGATAGATGACATCTATTGTCTTGACCTCCATCTAAAACCGGAAGTAATCTATACCGGAAGTCGGATTAAACTCGAATTGTTCACGCTATGAGTCCAATGAAGTTGTATTCATTGGGCTCCGACTCCCGATTTGAGCTGGATGAAGGGTGTTACACACACACACACACACACACACACACACACACACACATACACATGGAAACCGTAAGAGCTCTCTAAGGAGTTACTAAAAATGTAGTAAATTTGGGATGTGGTAATGAAGATTTGAAATTTTTTTTTGACATTGATTAAATGCTAACGCGGAGGATCTTTAAAAATAAAAAGAGTAAAAATAAATTACGAAAAAGTATTTTTTACCAGTGAATCTGCATTTGACGAATTCTAGACAGATATAGAAAATTTTGAACATTCAATTACATTTACTACTGTTCGTATCATTGATTTATTTTTTTTTTAATTGTCCTTTTTAAAAAAAACCCATAATAGTGTGAGAAAAGGAAGTTTTTTGAGTAAAACCGAGAACTGGGACAGCTGTTTCTAGCTTATTTACTCTCTTCAGTCAAGGCTATCCAGCAAGCAAAGAATTCAAAAGGAGTATGAGTTTTTTTTAACTTAACTTTAGTTGTGAGAAGTCACTTGTCCTATTTAAAATATATTACTTTTCCTCTCGTAAGCCTTTTGAGTTTTTTGTTGCGGGGTAGTCCTGGCTGAAGAACTTAATAAGCTCGAAACAGCTGTTCCAGGGTCTCTTTTCTTTGTGGTCAAATGCCTTTTGTGGTGATCGTTTAGATGCCCAAGGATTTGAATTCCACAATTTGTTGCTGTTTTTGTTTTCTGAACTTTTGTTTGTGAGAGGTCACTTGTCCTATTAGAAATAAACTACTAAAATATTTAATGACTCGAATTAAAATTTTCTTTCCATCACAAAATCTCTGGGGTTTTTTTCCCCACAGTCAGATTAATACTTCTTTTTAATTCTACAGATGACGATGACGACGAACAGGAGGAAGACGATAGTCCTTTTAACTGTGAAATCGTGTACGTCAATAATCCGGTTAAAGAAGAAGCTAAATTTTATAGTTTAATGTCGTGGATGGTGAAACCGTATCATCCCACTTTCATTTGGACTCGGAGACGGGATCACATCAACTTCTGTCACCTGAAGAACGACCAGGTGGTCAATCACTTCCCAGTAGCAAGATTTACTACCAAGGTTAGAGCGTATTTGTAAAATACGAAGGAGATACGGACAGGCTTAGTAGAAATTAAGAAAATTAGCTTTCCACACTAGTAGGTAGGGCAGCACATAATGACCAGCAGAACAATGTAGATATTAGTTAAAAGATGTAAAATCCATTGCTTTAGACAATCATCAAAATCCATTGTTTGGGTTTCAATGGTTTTTCTTTGGTAACTTTTGCAGCTTTCACGCGCTAATTTCAGTAATTCACTTGGAAAGGATTTCAAATATAAAAGTTAGATTGTGTCTCGTCCTTAAACATGAATGCCAATTTTAAAGAAGAATCATTCAGAAGTTCAAAAGTTAATAGACGCGGAGGAAGAGAGAGACACACATTGTCTGTTTCGATAAACCGAAACATGATGTAAATACTACTCGACAAAGAAACGTTGAGTGTTTCGAAAGTGCTCGTATTTTAATTTAAATATATCTTATATTTGATGTGTGGTGGTCTAATTATTTTTATATTAAAAAATACATACGTTAAAGTTTTCTTTTACTATTAGTAACCTTACCAAAAAAGAAAAAAAAATATAATGTTAAAAAGTAAATAAATAAAAATCAATAAATGTCATTTTGTAGAGGGCACAGAGAAAGAAAAAGTGAAAAGTTGTAAGAATGAAAATCTCTAATTGTCTTAATACAGTGATTCTCAATCTATAATATGGAGAGATGTTATCAGTGTGAGTAAAAGAAACTTGATGTTGGCAAACAGATACAAATTTAAATAAAAGACAGAATTGAATTATTTCTTGAACTTTAATTTTAAAAAACTTATTTTAAAAACCTTTTGGAAAAGAATGTCGAATGAAAAATTTAATTATATCAATTAAGGGAAGCTTCTATATTCAGGTAAAATTAAACGTTTTTATCGCTTGGATAAAAAAAACTAAAAATTCCAACCAAAAAAAAATAAAGAATTAAAAAAAAATAAAAACTCCAATCAAAAAGAAATAAAGAATTAAAAGAAAAAAGAAAAATTCCAACCAACTTCATCAAGATTAGGTGTGAAGTTAATGAAAACGGTCATTCAGCTAAATAACGGTTGAGAACTACTGGTCTATAGAAGCGCATTAATGACCTTTTCCTTTTAGGTTGTTTATGAAAGATGAAAAAAAAATTCTTTTTTTTTTTTAACAAAAAAAAAAAATTATTGGATCTTAATCTGTTTTTCATACGAAAAGGGTTCTCAGAAATTAAAAATGAAGACAATTATATTCTACCTTTTTTTTTTAATTTTGTTCGTCCGCCCTTACATACTTTTTTTTTTATTCGCATCTCCCCTGACGACTCTCTTACAGAAACGCTAACCACAGATTGAGAACCCCTGTATTTAGACGAATAGGGATGGTTTGTTTTGGGATATGTAAGAGGGATGTTGGATAGAAATGTAGGCTTATTTTTTATAGATGAGACAAAAACCTTAAAGCTATGTAAATTCATTTAGTTTTTCTTCGTATTTTATTGTCGCTTAGCTTTGCTAGAATCAACAGATGCTGTTTGGTAATTTCTTTCTTTTTTATTTACGTATCAGGTTGGTTTAAGCCGATGTATGGAGGAGTTACATTGGATTAATGACATCGACCCTTCTACGTTTTTCCCTCGATGTTACAGAACAGCAATGCCAGAGGAATTGGAGGAATTTATTGGTACGTATTGGGACCAGGGAGGGGAAAGCAGTCGTCTAGGGAACAGTTTCCGTTAATTTTCATTACTCCGGTATTACAACATTGTGGATTCTAGACCTTTGTCGTAAATGAAAAATCGCCGTAAAGTGAAGCACTGCCTTTTCTTTTTTCTTCACTTATCGTTGTTTGTACTACAACCTTTACATACATGTACAGCTGACTTCTCTTCTCGTTTCACTTTTATCTTTTCAATAACTAGTGATAATATATACACCCGTCAACAATGACGGGATAACAATGTGACGGCTTTTAGTTGAGATAGAGTATTTACGCTCGTCATTTGTAATTTCTTCATTCATGTCGAGATATGTCTCTAACGACTCTTCAGGTGGTCGCTGGAAAAAATGTACATTGAAATTTAAATTTTAATCTAATAGGCTTAATGAGTTATTTTCTTTTTTCTCTGGCTCTTCTCTCATTGCGCTCACACACACACAAAGCGAGTGATAAGAAACAATAACCTAAATGTAGTCCCCGTGGCCAAATGGATGCCTGACTTCGGATCAAAAGGTCGCAGGTTCGATTCCCGTCGCGAACGTTTCATTGTAGTAATTTTTACACAGGAAATTAACAATTGCGCCGGACAGACAGAGAAATAAAAGATTTTAGTAATATAGATTTATTTTATATTTAAATCAAAGAAAAAAAAAGACAATGGAAGCTGTAAATAGTTTATTTTAACTTAAACACATAATGTAACACAAAAGAGATCACAAACTTACGCGATCTGGACGCTGAAAATGTAGTTAGCGTTTCGCTTTGCAAACATCTACTTAAGTCGATTTTCCGGAGGTCGAGTATCCTCTCTCGATATAGCTTTCAACAATAGCTCTCAAATAAAAAATATTCAGAAAAAAATATCGGTAAAGCAACAAAGGAGTAAACATATTAGAAGTAATGTAAAAATTACTTTGTATAAAAACGATTTTTTTCACCGCTTGGACGCTTCTGACGTCACAGCAGAAATAACTCGAAAAGCTGAAGCATTATTCAGCACAGAATTCACCAGTTCACTCGGAAACTGGTCGGTTACGGTTGGCGCATGCGCAGGATGAAGCGAACACTTATCACATCATTAATGTTTACGTTAGCGCTTTGTGTAAAGTTTAGGCAATTCGAAATTGTATTAGTCTTCTGATAATTATCAGAAGACTTACAATCCCGGTTTGTCTGTCCGTGTGTGGACAAATATCCTTAAAATATCATTAAATTATCATTAATCACAATAATCGCAACAATTGCGCCTTTTGCATGCGCAACAATCACATTTATAATAATAAGAAATTAAAGCAATATTAATTATATTTTCTTATACGTATCAGAAGACGTTTCGAAGCATTGTGATTGGTTTACTAATCGCTATCCCTACCTTGTTTTTAATTTCAGAGGGGCTTTTTACGTAGTTTCAGGATTTACGTCAGTCGGTGACTGTTTGTACTTTGACTGTTATTGATTTGTTTATTTATTTTTCAGATGATTATCGCTTGACGACGTGTATTAGTGTTTTAAAATGGGTTGTTCACACAGTAGAGAAAAAGACGAAACCTAGTAAGGAAGCCATTGAAATGAATATTGCATTTCCGGTAGAAGTTATCAAAACCTCATTGGATCAGTGCGAATTATTTTTTAGCATAAAGAAGAACGAAGATATCGACACTGAGGTAACTAAAGATATTTGATTGTCTGAATTATTTTGTTTTAGTTTACTGTAATGGTGTATCCCCACTTTCAACTCTATATTGACGAAACATCAAAGGATAAATGTTCAGTTAATGGAAAACATGGCTATTGTACAATAGGGATGTTTTTTGTGATGGGAGGAGATGCTGCTAAAGAAATGGATATGACATTATTTCCCTTTAAGTTTGAGACAGGGCAGTAAAGGTTAAATCTACAGGTCATACAAAAAAAAGCTAATCGCCTGTAATAGCAGTCTCCAACCAATAAAAAAAAATAGATATTTTTATTTTGCTTAACTTTCATGCTTTTTTTTTTTTTTTTTTTTAAGTATTTCCGGAGATTGGAATTAATTCACGTTTTGACAACATTACTGAGACTTTGTATTACATAAAACACATCTTCACACTAATAAATATGTTAAATGATTACCAATTTTCGGAAAGACACAACCGTCTTTCCTTTCTCAAGCTAATTTTGAAATTCTACTGGTGGGAGGTGCTTGGCTTCCCTGCCACCCACATTCACCACAATCAATCAATCAAACCTTTAATAATTATTATACGTAATTAATAATTAATATCATTATTTCAAGTAAATAATAATTATTTACATGTAATAAATGAAAATAATATTTACTGTTACTGAAAATAATTATTAAATGATAATTAATTAATACCTCCGGGAATAAAGATGTCAACTAGATAAGTCATATCTAGACGTATATATCTCCAAACGGAGTAATAATTGAGACAAGTAGTAATAATAAAAAATGTTCTATTTATGGAGGTCTTTCCTTACATATATTATCTTATCGCTATACAGTGGTGGGGCAGATCTGCCCATTCTCCTTTATGTGAACGATCTATAAACAGTACAGGACTTTAATACTGAAGTGTTCCTTTCTCTTTTCTAGTTTCCTAAGCTGTCTAAATCGGAATGGAATTTTGTTATCGATTGGCATTACCAACTAATTCATGGTCAGTGCGTCATAAGGAAAGCGCGCCATTATTATGAGTCTTGTTCTTCCATTCTGTCTCAAATGCGTCCTTTCTGGCATCAACTGGATATCGATGGAATGCGGAACCTCTGGATTGTCAAACCAGCTGCTAAATCCAGAGGAGAAGGTAAGGATCCACTTCTGAATAATCCTATATTTATTTGGTATTTTCAAAAATAATGGTCTCTGACTACAGCGACGCCGCCATCTTGGAAATTTTAATAAATAATTCTACATGTTGGTAGGCCTAACTATTGTGACTTTGTCTTTCCAGGTATCAAAATCCTGCAAAATTTGGATGAAATTTTGGATGCGGTCGAGTACAACAGTCCTCCATATTTAGTACATAAATACGTTGTCCAAAAATACATAGGTAAGAAATCGTTACTATAAAGAAAATTGCTGTACGTTTGTAACGTATACTTTTATAGTTCTTTTTCAGGTCAAGAAAACGCTTCAGTTAAGATCCATATTCTTCACTGACGACTATGTGTGCTATATTCTAATTTTATTCAAATGTGTTTTTCCAAAACATTCCAAAAACAACTGAAAGGACTTCTCTGGAACACAGCAGTTTCTCAACTGGTGTGCCGTGAAGATGTGCCCTTATTGAGGCCCTAGAAACTTTTGAAAATGAATCTTAAGCCCAGCATTTAGCTTAATGCTGTAATCTAGACCAAAGTCTAGAAAAATAATCTGAGCAAACAGAAATACAGCCTATTTCGTCCTAGTATTTTATATTAAATGAAAACTATTAGAACGAAACATTAATTAACCCTCTTATCAGCTTAAAATAATAACAGAGTATTTTGAAATGTTAAAATAGACCGTTATTCATCTGTGAATCATGAATAGATTTCAAAGTATGTAGAAAGGCAATAAAAAAGTTTTGGAATGCTGGCGGGATTTTTGCCGTGAAGCAAAAAGAGATTGACAAGCTCTATATAGCAAGACTTGGATGTAGGTGATACCGTTCAGCGCTAATATGTTATTACGCTCTTTTAAGACTGGCTACCAAGGTGATTATCAAACTTGTATTCGTTCGTTATACAGGGTGTTTCGAAAACGGTAGACAAAGCGAAGAGATGCGGTTTCCAAAGGTCATTTTGAATTTAAAATGTTCTATGACATTTTGTTGTATGGGCAGTAGTTTTAGAGTTAGGAAATGAATGCTTTGGGAATGGTACCTAATCAAAGAAAGATCAGTTCACATGAGGATGTGTAAGTAAATAAAGTAAAGGTTTTATTATTATACCTGTTTTCAGTCATGACATTTGTTATACAGATTGCTTTTTGTAATAAACCTTTATCTTATTTACTTACACTTCCTAATATGAACTGAGCTTGTATTTCTTATTGGTTAATTAATTGTAATTTTTCTTATATCAAAAATGACACAAAACTATAAAGCCATTTCCGAATCTGTGTTAGTTTCATCGGGAATCATGTGTTAGTTTCAATGTCAGGTTGAGTTATAGCTATGACGCTGTTTAACGTAAGTTATTATTAAGAAGCATTGTTTATCTTATTCTCCTGATGAAAATTACGGCATGATAGAGAGCTTAAGGAAAGCTATCAACAATAAAAAAAAAAGCCGAAAACAGAGAGAACCCATAGCCTCGCACTTCACGCCAGAATACACTTTTATTCGTGATATTATATGTTCAAAAAACGTTATCACAAATTTGAATTATATACTTTAAATGTAAGGTAAACTTATCCCAAATGCAATAGATGAATGCTAAATCAAATCAAGCTGAGTAAATTATCATTTATTGTTGTAATAAGAATTATATTTAATTATATTTGATTGGAAGCAAGCGATTGCCAATTTTTTTTTCCTGAGGGGTTGTTCTCGAAATTGAGAAAAGAACTACTGTCAATTCATTTAATAAGGTTGTTTCTTTAAGTGATCTGATAAAGAAATTAATATAGGCAGAACGTAAGACGTTTTAATCAAACCCATTACGCTGCGGGCTATAAACGCGAAATTACGGAAAAGGCAAATAGCTTCAAAAATTCATGACTTTAATAATTAAACTGGCTTCATCGGGCATTCTGGTTGTTTTTTTGAAAAATGGTTTGACGAATAAGTATGTCTAAAAAAAAATATAGAATATTAAAATCGAAACCCAGCAAAAATGATGCATTGCGGAATTTGCAAGAATAAAAGACCAAACAGTATTAATTCATAAATGACATCACATCACCCTTAAAACATAAATAAAATATTTAAAATATGTTTTATGACGCAAATTTTGGGAAAGAATATTCGACTTTGCTTTTTCAAGCTACAAAACAAAATAACTAAAATAACAAAACAAGATAAAGTTGAGCATAAACTTATTTAACAAAATATGTAATCTAATACAATAATAAAAATCACATCATTATTTGTACAATTACAAACAATAATCCAATATATTCCTTTTGATAATTTGATAATACTCATTGGGTTAATTTATTAATTCTTCAAATTTCCTAGTTTTGTTTGAATTTAATTTTACCATGTCTTGAGCCAAATTTACAAATCCCTCATTAACCTCTATACCTTCATTGCTGTTCAAATTTTATACCTCTCATATTCCTTATGAGAATCCTTTCTTTCACTTTTCTAGTTAAAGTATCTTTTCCAGTGTACAAGTTTTTACTCTACTAGGTCTGTGACCACAGTTAATACAATGTTCCGTAATTTCTGATTTATCCATCTGATTATGCTTCAAATAATTTCCATGTTCCATTACACGCTCCCTAATCGCTCGCTTGCTCTCCCCTTATCAATAGGGAATATATTGGATTATTGTTTATAATTATATAATTAATGATGTGGTTTTTATTATTGTATTACAGTCCGCCAAACCAAAGAACGACCGTGGCCACCAGATGGCGCAATAGTAGAATTTGAATCGATTGTATATGTCA
This sequence comes from Thereuonema tuberculata, assembly GCA_023159025.1. NCBI lineage: Eukaryota > Metazoa > Arthropoda > Chilopoda > Scutigeromorpha > Scutigeridae > Thereuonema > Thereuonema tuberculata. The sequence continues at coordinate 883,667 of JAFIDM010000007.1, forward strand.
GTGTTTATGGCGGGAAAATGAACATTTAGGGAGTTTGAAGTTTACGGAAAAAAGACGATATTTATTTTCTTGAACTATTCTGATTTCTCATCAAATATAATTTCAAAAATTTATTTTTATTCATTCGTTCGTTTCAATCGTTCAAAATCAGTCTCCTACCTTTCCCAATTGGTTTTTTGACGAAATTGCATCACTGAGATCGACAACACGAAGACGAAGATTGGATTCTTTTACTCACGTCTCGTCTTTTACTCACGGCACTGGGATCGAAAACAATTTCTCTGATGTGCCATAAGTAAGCATGTCATAAGGCCTTTTCGAAATAAGAAGTAACGTTAACAATAACTTCCGTTGTTTTGCTGCCAACGGTTTTCTGTGTCGGAGAGTCGCCATTTTTAATCTTCTCTCTCTTAGTCCTGGAAGGATTAAGAGATCATGGATCTCGTTCAAGGTCAAAGTCATCCTCTGGTTTGGCCAACTGTAGATTACATATTTTGTTGAATAAGTTAATGGTCAACGTTATCCTGTTTTGGTATTTTAATTGTTATTATTTGTTATTGTTGCTTAAAAAAGCAAAGTCGAATAGTCTTTTCAAAAATTTACGTCATCAAACATATTTTAAATATTTTATTTACGTTTTAAGAGTAATGGGATGTCATTTATGAATTAATAAAGAGAGAAGAGGGAATATGGATTAGACAAACAATATTAAGTTTTATAACACTATTAGACTACTGTGTTTTCTGTTAATATAAGTTTTCTAAGTGAGTCCTAAATTTGTTTCTAAACTAACGCAGTCTAAAATAAGGGCAGTGATCGTTATAATAAGAAATAAAGCATTATAACAGTGTTATTCGAGTATGAATTATTTACCAGCGTTTTCCCTATTGTTCTAGAAACTCCTCTACTAATCGAAGCAACAAAATTTGATATCCGTCAGTGGTTTTTGGTGACAGACTGGAACCCTCTCACCATCTACTTGTATAAAGATTGCTATATTCGGTTTTGTTCTCGAACGTTCTCACTGGAAAACATGAATAAGTAAGTGGTAGTTTGGGTACATTAGGAAATACTCCTTTCGGAAATATAAAGTAGTGTAATATAAGTATAAGTTAAGATGGTAGTACCTGGAGTTTTACACCTAAACAAGTTAAATGCATATACAAGAACTTAAAAAATACAATTATATGAGTTACAAAATCAGAACCCTCACCCTCCATAAAAAACCAAAACACTTCATATCTTAATAGTATTAAAGTTCGCGATATTTCATTATTATCTATATCAAAAATGTTAAAAACGTATTATTTTTAATCAGACTAACGGGAGATGTATTAATATATCTGCTTAAAATTGAAAATGAGCAAGATGGAAAACGTACGACGTTATGAATCCGAACCCTACAGATTGTAAACTCACGGGCAGTAACGCTAAGCCTATAATGTATTGAGCTTCCAGCTACTTGTCTATTCGGACAGATTTTCCTGAATGCTCTCGTATAGTTCATGAGATCCCGCGAACACGGCCAGACCAAGACCAACCACATATCGCTCGGTGTGGTAGAAATTAGCCTTTTCAAATTTTCTAATTCACTCGGACACTATTCCCGAGTGATTTGTCAACCAATTAGAGCAAAGTATTGTAATACGTCATTCGTGACGTTATGCGCTGTTTCTCTCCATCTGAACCGAGAGCAACTAAAAAATTATTATCATAGTATTGAGATCATCTTTCGAAAAGAAATAATGTTTAAACTTATATATTATACATTAATTTTATGCGTCATAATTTGTAAAGAGAATACTTAAAAACAAGATTTATTTTTCAAATTTCACAGCATCGGCTGTGTTCGCATAGAATTCTGGGATAGCTCAGTGGCAAAAAATTGAAGAATTAATCCTAACAAATGGAAGACATTCAAAAATAAAATGCCCAAGGATTGATTTGTTAATTAATTTATGAATGTGAATTTTGTCATATTAAAGGCTTCAATAATGGGGATGTTTAAGGTCTCTGGGTCGAGGCTGGAAAAGTCACGTGATGTAGATGTGTCACTTCTAAAAACATGCTAAGATTACCAAAGCACCTCTGTATATAAAAGATTTCTCAACTTTAAATATATTGAATTATCGGCATACAATTAAGGAGGCGTATGGAAATAATGTAGATACGTCATTTCTAGATGAAAGGAATAAATATATTTAAAGAGAAATTTGTTCTCTTCCTTTCATCTAGAAATAACGTATCTACGTTATTTCCATACGCCTCCTTAATTGTATGCCGATAATTCAATATATTTAAAGTTGAGAAATCTTTTATATACAGAGGTGCTTTGGTAATCTTACCATGTTTTTAGAAGTGACACACCTACATCACGTGACTTTTCCAGCCTCGACCCAGAGACCTTAAACATCCCCATTATCAAACTCAAAATTAAAAATCTTTTCGTTGTTTGAATAGAAACAGTCACAATATAATTCAATATCGTTCGAAACTACTTCTTCAAAATGTTTTGTAACGTATTTTGATGCATAGAATTAATATATTTCTGTTGAACCATTGTTTCCTATCGAATAATGATCCCATTAATGCAATAATAAGTTAGTTTTCTGATAGTTTTCAGTGCAGTTGAATTGAGAACTTCCTGTGGAGGAAAGGATGAATAATGGCTACAATGCCATCAGTCACGTGCTTCAATCCTTCACTCTAATTGGTTGATTTGCTCGATCGTGTTCTACGAAAAGCCCGAGATCGTAAAAGCACGTCTAATGGAACTGGATGGTGTTCGCGGGACTTAAGATCGCAAACCAATTCACCAAGTCGGCTTGCTTTAACCTCGATAACCAATCAGTAACTTTACAGCTCGTAGCGTGGATAGGCTTCCCTCTTTAGACCATCCTCATCGTAACTTTACAGAATCATTCGAGTAAACAAAAGACTGACCAGCGAACTGATCATCCACATCAGCGCCACCTACATTAGACTGTCTCTTATCTCTCCGCTGCTAAATCATACTTCCTGAGTCGTGGGCCCTTCTAGAGAACAAGATTCCAGGAAAGATATTGATGAAAAATAAGGGAGCTGCTTGTATTTTCTCAATTACTTATAGACCGTTTAAGTACGATCTATAACTAATCGTATTGTCTGCTCATTTGTCTGCTTTAAGTAAATAATATTTTTTTAACATAATGCATTAATGTTCTTTTATTTAATAATAAAACAGATTACCAAACACATGAATAAACATTTTTTATACAATTTATAGCCTTAAATATAACTTTAAAAGTATTCTCTTTAAATGGCCGTTCCTAATCCTGCCAAGGATAAAAAGAAATCACTGCACATTACTATTACTATGAAACACGTTCAAAGTAAAAACAGAGATGATCTTAAAACTATCTTAATTACGATGGATGAATTAATTAGACAATTGATCTTTTGGTCTGAAAAAAGAAATCTTTACCCTATTCTTATACGCGCTTGCGTAAGTTTTATGCCTGTCGTGCTATTTAATAAAGAATCGAAGAGAAAACGGGTTAGGAAAATAAAAGTCTTTAAAATGCAAATTTAACTCAAAATATTCAGGTCCTTCCGTCTGTGTTCATTATAACTGTTTATCTTAAAAAGCTGAAATTTTGTTGACAACTAAATTGTTACAAGGACAATCTCAATTAACTTTGGCACATAAAAAACCATTATCAGAAGAAGCCAGGGTTAAAAAAACATTATAAAACAGAATTACCGCGGTAACTTACTACATCGAACTAGACATTTTTAGAATGGTATATGTTATTACAAGATAAATTCCAAATCATGTTGGTACGTATCCGATCAATTTTATAACCGCTAGAGGTCAAAATGATCCATTCATTTTCCGTCCTTCTATGGTCAAGGCAGCTTAAAATATCTGTCCTATGAAGCTGAAACTTTAAGTTTTATATTTTCACCGTGCATAAATTTCTAATTAAAGAGTGACAAATAAAAAAAACCTTTTTAAAGCACAATTTTTTTTTAAAAACTAAAATATATTTACACTAAAAACATACATACAATAGGCAGCTTTTCTTAGGTGTTGATAGTTGACAATGGCCATTGCAAAGATGGCCGAAAAGCTTCCTATTAAATGTATGTTTTTTTATTGTAAATATATATATATATATTTTTTAAATTAAGCTTTAAAAAAGTTTTTTACTTGTCAGTTTTAAGCTGAAACTTTCATAGAAGATTTACGTACTTATAAGGAAGAACCAATTTAATTTTGGTAAAAATCGTAACAGCAAGTACGAAAATTAAGGTCATAAACTATCAACGTGAATGAATATCTTCTTTTTGTTTTAGCAACTATTCACTGCATGTATTTGAAAGTTGGCACAACAACTATATCTTCTTAAGCATTCTTATTACATTACATCTAGTAATGCAGCCAAACCTATAACGCACAAGAAATGCTGTGTAGTAAAGAGAACTGTCTGTTTGTAAAGGTTGATTTCCCAGTATAGTTTTGCTGAATGATTCCCGCATTTCAAAATAGTTTTCGTTTCCTATGAAGCTTCTGATAATCTTTGTCTTATTTTTCAGAGCGATTCATTTGTGCAATAACGCTATCCAAAAAAATTACATTAAGCAAGAAAAATCTAACTTCACGTTCATTCCCAGAGAGTTCATGTGGTCGTTGGATCAATTGAAGGAATATTTGAAGTAAGTTAACATCAAATTCTTATCCATTGAATTAGGCAATTGTTATTTGACGAAAACCATCATGGATAGAAACACAGTAAACTCCCGATTATCCGCGGAATTGGGTGGCGCGGCAAACACGGATAAGCGAATTCCGCGGATAATCCGAATAAGACGATAAAGGACGAAAATCAACACAAAAATGCTTTTAACATGTTTTATTTACATTAAAATGGCAATACATACAGTACATATATTCTAAACAATTATTTTATTTAAAATTATTTATTTTAAAATTTTATTATTACGGGAAGGCTCTCCCGTAATTTAGTGTAACCTGCCGGCCTAAACTCGCCCACAAGGTCGTTCTTTAAATTGTTTGTCTATAATTTATTGTCTTCACTTACTTTGTTAGCCGGAATATAATAAATTATGGAATTAAAAAAAAAATCTAGAATAAAGTGTTTATTCTAGACTAGCAGCAAAGCCTGTCGGACGACAGGCATAAAAAAAAATCTGAAAAATCATTTTATTATCAACTATCAAATATAAAGTAAATCTAATCTAAATACTGTGCTAACTTGTGAACGAAGCTTCTACGGCAAAAATGGTTTTGAGTTTCGAAATCAGCGTAAACAACTGAGTAAGTATGCCGAATTTCATTAAAATGGATGGAGTGGAAACAAAATTATTTGGTTTTGAACGTATGTTTTGTTAGAATTTCAATTGTCGAGGTCCCAAGTATAAAATTTCATGGAAAAACATGGAATGACAGAATGAACTAATATTTTCATCCAATTTGAGTACCCTTGATTCAATGGTGCCATTGAGAACCTTGAATCTATCTTAATAGCTTAATTATATCGAGTTACAGACAGACGGACAGACAGACAGACGAAATTAGCAAATTATGTAAGTTGATTTAATTTTTTTTTTAATTCCATAATTTATTGTACGGTTTTTAATGGAAATATGAGAGGTCCGCGGATAACCGGGAGTTTACTGTATTAAGAAATTACGGGCAATTAAGGCTAAGTAACGGTTTTGTGAGATGCCTAACTGAGATGCCTGTTGTTTCTCTCATTCTGTTTAATTCCTTTTTAATATTATAAAATCTTGACTAGTTGAAAGTTTTTCAAAACAATTAATATTCAGAATCTATAAATCACTTATGTTTTCTCAAATATGAGGTTTTTGTGCTCAAACTTTATATAAATAACAGGTTAAAGGAAAAATCTAATCGATATTAAGTCAACGATAATAAAATCCGTGCTGTAAATGAATCACGAGACAATTCAAAGATTTGAAAGATTTGTCATCTGACGAAGGGGTCCAACCTGGAGCCCGCAACATGTAATGAAGATTTTTAAAATATGTTTCTTAAGTGTGTTAGGTCCCAATTGTAATAGTAATCACCACTCTAATATAAAGGAAAAAAAATGAACTGTGTAATTTTTTTTTTTTTTTTTAATGTTTTTATAAATATCTCAAAGGTACCAATCAAATATACTATAGAAAGAGAATCTTATTTCTTTCTTCAGTCAAAGTTCCTCAATATTTTTGAAAATCTTATTCAAGAGAAATGGACTCATATACAGGGTGTTTTGAAATTTCTTATTATAGACTCCCAGGGCTTGTCGAGTGAACCGAGCAGATAACGTTTTGATTAGGAACCCATGTCCGGAAACGCACCACAACCAAAACAAAATCAAATATTTATAAAACATAACAATAAATATTCTTGCTTCTGCTGGGTCAAAGAGCGTTACTGCCGTGAATGCCAATTCCAATAACAAAAAATGTCTATCGTTTTCCTGTTCGAAAAGGATGTTTTATTTAATGTCATGTTATGTGAGATCATGAAACAGGTGTCATTTTTGTTTTGCAGTTCCAGTTGTGTGTTCGGCATTCTGTTCGATGTGGCGACCACCAACTTCGTTGCAAACATTGTATCCGCGAAGCATGTTCTGGTAGACGCGCTCACACCAATACCTGATGTGTTGATCTCTAGTACGGCGGCCAGAATTCGTACAAGCAAATCTTCCACAGACTATTCAGGAGTCTCGTCAATATGACTCTTCGTGTGGCCTCACAGGAAAACGTCGAGTAGAGTTAATCCGGCGATCGTGGAGGCCAAGCAATTCGACCACTGCGGCCTATCCATCTTCCCTCGAATGTTTGGTCGAGATGATCTCGGACTGTAAATTGATTTTGATTTGCTTTATGGCGCGATGCTTTTCCGGACATGGATTGCTATTCAAAACGTTATCTGCTCGGTCCCTTCTACAAAGCCGGGGAGTTTGTAATAGGAATTTCGAAACACTCTGTATATTAATCCGTGCTATTACTGTGTCCCCTCTATGTTTTGGAGCGCAGACAAAGAAGGTCGCATGTTCGCTCCAAAGCATTGAGATGGACACATTAATAGCACGGACTTAATGGTACATTTTTGAATTTCTCCTGAAGAAGGCTGAAGGTACAATTCGAAATATTGAGCAAACGTAATATACAAAAAATAATTTAAAGAATGAATTAAAATGGCATATTCCTGTTTAGATTTTAGAGTACCAATAATTTTTCTTCAACCGTTCGATTTCACTTTCAAAGTCACTGTATTTTGTGATCTTTTCTCACTGATATCCTATTGTAACAAGGAAACATCAGTGGCTAACACATTTTGTTCTATTACTCCATGTTTTTTTATTCTAAATATTTGATCATTTTGAATGTTCTTATTATTATTATTTTGAAAGTATTATTATTAAATTAAAATAGTTTTCAACGATTACTTTTTCTATTTACTAGTATTGAAGGTAAACCCACTGTATGGGAAGATAAAATATGTCCGGGTATTAAAAAAGCCATTATTTCCGCTGTTCGATCGGCTCAGGATGGTTTTCCTTCGAGAAAGGTAATTTACTATGTTTTTACTTTATTGTGTTTTCACTGGCATTTCTTCCTTCTGTTAAATCTTATTGGATACTGATATAAAAATGTCAACAGTCAAAACAAAGGCCTTCAAAAGAGAACAATAGAATTTTTTCCAGGAGGGGGTGGGTGGGAACAAAAAGCTTTGCAATGTGCTTTATACTGTTAAATTATATAAAATAATTTAAGTTAAAATTTATCTTTTTTTATCTGAGCGAATGAAAATAGATGAATTACATTCACGTGCCCACCCTTTGTCCGTACAGTCGGAATCAATTGAGTTCCAATTGAGCGCAGAATTGTAATAAATAATACTATGTTACACCAACCTCTGAGAACCGGGGTTCAGTTCCCATGAGGGTTTCGTGATGGTGGATGATCCGCTCTGGGTCTGTTTTCTCGGGGTTCTCCCGTTTCCCCTAAATTCTCCCACCATACTTTCTCAGTCGTTCCTACATCTGTCTTTACTTCTGTGGTTAATACGATAGATCTCCGGTCTCAGTGCTTGGCTTCCCTGCCATCCACATTCACCACATAAACACCAAACTTAAACATGTTATACCGACTTAGATACTTAGGATACACATAATTTTTTATACAAAAGTTTTAGTCTTTTTTTTTTTTCTTTTCACAAGATGTCGCGTTATTTAATTAAATATAAAGTATATTTCATTCATTAAAATATTTACCCTCAGTTTCTATGACTTTCTGCCATGTCGCGGGTAACTTTCGGATTCGTTATCGATTTGGAAGCAGAGGAATCGTCAGTCCTTTTTCGTATCTCATCTTAAAAGCCCTGTGCAGCTAAGTTCTGCACAGACCGGAATAGACGACAATCCGAAGGCGCCAAGTCAGATGAATATGCCGCTGAGTGTTAACAACAATAACTGGCTTAGCATTGTCGTGCAGTGAAATGACCTTCAGGCTTCCTTGTTAAGTAAATGATTCGATTTCATCGGTCAAATGATTCAATTGATAATTACAGCGCTCTGACCGTTTCACTCGGTCGGAATAGTTCGTAAAGCAGCATACCCTTGATGTCCCAGCAGACCCACAAAAGGACCTTTTTTGCTTCGATATTCGGACTCTTGACAATGAAATCACAGGCTTCAAAACGTCGAAACCAATATTTGCAAGTTTTGTGAGACAGAACATCTTCTCAAAGAACAGAGTAAATTCGTTCGTATGCTTTAGAGGCGTTTTTCTCTTGCTGGAACTAGCATCGAATGCAGTGTCTGACATATAACTTTTCGTAGCTGTTCGCTACTGCATTTTTGTGAGGCTATGTTTATCATTAAATCCTGGCATAAGACGTTTGTGTCTATTTATTAAAGGACATCATCAGAGAAGCAAATAACACGAAAATGGAAGTTGTCTGAATATGCGAATGAGGTGCAGAATCCATTTATCGGGATTGAGCAGGATGTGACAAATGGACGGGGATTAACATTCACATGTCAAACATGAAAAATGTGTCGCACATTGATTGTTCAGTAGTAGTGTGTATGGTCACCTGAGACTGCTATAACACACTGTCAACGATGAGGCATGGAGAGGATCATAGGACTTCCTGTGAGATTCGTGGCTACTCGCGCACCAGGGCAGCTTCCAGCTGAGGAAGTGTTACGGGAGGTGATTGGTGACTGGCAATCTAGTGCATCCCACGCGTGTTCGATGGAATTCAGGTCTGGAGAACGTGAAGGCCAGTCCATGCGCTCGAGTCCAGCCTCTTGCAGCATGTTGTTGACTTGATGCGCACGGTGGGGGCCTGCATTGTCATCCATAAAAGGAAAGTTGGCCCCAACTGCTCCAGCATAGGGTACCACTTTCGGCTGTAGAATTTCATCCCGATATCTACAGCATTCACCGTTCCATTTCTAATAACAGGGAGGTCAGTACGACCATCAATGCTGATGCCTGCCCACACCATGATTCCACCTCCACCAAAGGAATGTCTTTCTTGCACGAAACATGGATTCTCCCGTGTTCCACGACAATTGTCAGGCTGCGACGATTATCAGGCAACGATGATTGTCAGGCTGCAGGCTGAATCTTGACTCGTCGCTGAAGAGAACCGTGGACCACTCTTCACGGGTCCAACGAAGATACATTTCAGCCCACCTTCTGCTGATTCTGTGATGTTCAGCAGCTAACGGAATACATACCATTGGTCGCCGAGCATACAGTCCATCGTAACGGAGTCGATTTCGCACGGTCTGAGCACACACCCGTCGTTCAGTAGCAGCGAGAAACTGTTTCCACGCAGCTCAGTCGCATTGCTTCGCCTGTTCCTTCGTGCTATTAGCATCAGGTACCGATCATCTCGCAGTGGTGCCACGTGAGCGGCCCTGTCCTGGTCTTCTACGTACTGTGCCAGTCTCTCTGAAGCGATTCCGAGTCTGCTAATCACGCTTGGGGGAGGTTCCAACCGCTGCCGCCACTGTCATCTGTGTTTGACCAGCTTCAAGAAGCCCTATGACTCTCCATGCTTCAGATTCGGGTAAATCACGTTACAGGGGCATTTTCAGGTGACACTCAATGATTCTGCCACTTGCTGTTGATCCAGGAAAGTGGAGATAACCCAGCAGCGCCATCTTCTTTATACAGGATTATGGGCAAACATGCAAATTAACGTTTTGCATACATTTGTATATTCAGACAACTTTCATTTTCGTGTCATTTGCTTCTCTGATGATGTTCTTTAATAAATAATCTCACATGCCTCTGTTTTCGGGTGTAATATATAAATTTCGCGATATCCCCTTACTTTTGTTAGCAGTATATTAATATATTGCTTATTTTTCAGGATTGCATTGCTGGGTCCGATTAGGATAGCTATTGATTGAAAGTTACTTATACTTCTGAAGTTCTATTAAAGAAGAAGTAAATTTCAGTACGGGAAATTAGAACTTTGTTTCTGATATCAAATAATTCCAGTGGCCAAATGAATAGCGATCGTGATTTGAGTTGTATGGCAGTACAAACCTGAAAATATGCAAAAATACAGCTTGCTTCATAATCATGTTTTCCCTAAAATTCTCTAAAATAAAAGAAAAAAAAACCTTTTGTGTTTTTCTTGAATTCTTAAAACTACTTCAGATAATTTATTTTTGTCGTCTTCTCAACGAAAAATGCAAACACTTTTTATTAATGGCTTTTCTCAAACGTCATTAGCAATCCATGGTTGATAATCTGTGACGTCATATCATGTGGCTTGTAACGACCATCACTTCGTTTAGGGAGTGGATGGTGGCGTACGTTGTGATTCATTTTCTCTATACGTATAAATTCTTATATTTATTAGAACAAGTCAGTTGTTTTCCCAGCTCTAGCTTTTGTTGAGTTAGTCCATGTTTATTTTGCACCTGTACCAATAAATCGACTTTTTATACGAAGTCGAGAGTTATTAGTGAAATAAATACGTTATTTACATATTGTTAAAAACTTATATCAGATCAGTTGTATTAGGAGAATATCTAGTAAGATAAAAGCGTATACAAAAAAATAGTAGAAAGGATGAAAATAAAACTATTATACTGCAATAATAATGCCTATAATTATTCCATTTTAAATTCCAGAAATTTTCAGAGGTCATTAATATTAAAAAAAAATTAAATTTAATATTAATTATATTATTATTAAAAAAACATTTTAAGATAAAAAATCCGATAGAAATGGAAGAAGAAACATATGTCGTCAACTCTATCAAAATACAAAGTCATGAAAGACTTTGAAGCCTATTTGCATTAAATCTTGCCTTTTTATTTTTTGCTGTTTTTTTAAGTCATAAAATTACTGCAGTAAGTCTTGTTTATATTTAAATTATCATATATACTGAATAGAAATAGTAGAAATTTCTAATAACATTTGATTTTTGATTTTGATTTGATGTTCTTTATTTAGAAATGTTTTGAACTTTATGGAGCTGATTTTATGATCTCAGAGGATTACCAGCCATGGCTTATTGAAATTAATTCCAATCCCTGTCTAGGAGGAACTACAAGCGTCACAGCCAAATTATGCACTAAAGTAATTGAGGATACATTGAAAGGTACTATTACAATATTAAGGTATGTCCATAACCTTTGGCCAAGGTTCCGGAAGATACCATGCGAATGTAGCTCCTATGTTCAATTTTAATAATCCTTTATCCATAGATTTTACATTAGTATGAGATGTGTTCACCGTTGGCTTCCCCAAAAGCACTCAATCTTTTAGGATAGAAATATTCGCCATTCGATGACTTGCCCTCCTCTTTGATAATCAGCATCATCCGAATTCAGTCTTGTAGTTTTCATAACCCTTTTTCCAATTTCTAGTAACCCACCGGTCGTTTCGCCACAGCTTTTCAGCAATCCACTTGCGATTAATAAATCTTCCACTGTCTCACATTAGCTCGTATTCGATCAATGAATCCTCGCTGTCATTCAATATGTTTGCCATGGGTTTAGGACCTGGAAAAAAAACTAAAAAAAATATTATTTTACTTCAAAATAATTTCAGATATGATGCACATCCAGCTTTCTTTTCTCCGGACCCCTGGATAAAGGTTATGGACAGTCCTGTATTTCTCTGATATCTAACTGATTGCAGAATCATAAAGTCATAACTCGCTGTGCGACAATTCGCCTTCCCAATTGTCATTGGCACCAGTTCCCCGTTTGCGACCGCTGGTTCGCTCATACGACATTTCTGCAACATGAAACTTCAACTTCAGTCAATCCAGATGCCAACACCTCCTCCCTCATCGAGTTTGTTTAAAGTTTTTTTCATTGTGGATTATTGGTGGTCAGCATCCAAATGGCCCTCACCGTACTTAGATCCTATAAACACTCTTGCTCTCTGTTTAAGTGAATATTAAACCGTTTATAATTTTCATTTCTTTTTCTTGTGATTATCCTTTTCGCAAAGTATGATTATAGAGTAGTGGTATCCAAACTTGTTTAACGTAAAAGCCACATAAACTTCAGACGTTTGAGAGTCGCAAGACACAAACAAATATTAGACACAAGTTCTTAATGATACATGCACATTTTGTTATAATTTTTTTTTTATATTACGAAATAAATATACGTAGTAATATTTATTCAAATTAGCAGTTCAAACTTTACATTACATTAGTTTCAATAATCACAAAGTAACACCCCCCCCCCCACACACACACACACATAATTATCTACACATTTCAGCGGAAATCGCGTTCGCATAGTCTACTTAGGATATCTATCAAGTTTCATTGTCATATGTTCATTAAAACTCGCTCCAGGGTGCTGAGAGTAGTGTCAGTTTAATTATAACCAAACAGGTATATATATACATATAAACCATACGTTTATAAAAATCATACATATGTTTCAAAATCCTGATTATTGTTTTAACTATATTGAAATTTATTAATCTCAATATTAATTTGCTATTTTTTTTTTTTTTTTAATGTTGCATATGCAAGGGTTCCGGAGCGAAGCGACGATGCCCGGCTAGTAAATTTAATAATAATAATATTTTATTTTTTAATGATTCGTATAATGGAAGAAAAAAATACGTGTGGTTTTAGCTCCATCATTTAAGTTTAAATGGTGCTTAAATTAAAATTAAGTGATGATGTATTATTTACTAAATTTACTATGTTTACTGTACAGCATTTTACTATTTACTATTTACGATATCTAAAATTAAGGAGGAGATCTATTTCAGAGTATATTTTGTATTTTAATTCATGATCTTCAGTTGCCCATTTTTATTTAGAATATTATAAATTTACAAATTAAAATTTCAGAGCTAAAAACATGCATACAATTAACATTTAAAAATTTAAAATGGGCGTAACTAGTTTCAACCGTTTTTACACAGTTTTCATCTCATCTGATGAAAGCAACTGTAATAGCAGTTGAAACTAGTTACGTTCAATTTAAATTTTCAAATGTTAATTGCATGTGTGTTTTTAGCTATGAAATTTTAATTTGTATATTATTTAATTTATAATTTTCAATTATTTACAATTGATACTGAAATCGTTTTAATGGTAATTCTTTATTTTTTTTTTTCTTTGTTCCCAGTTGTCTTGGATTCTCCAGGGAACAGTAAGTGTTCGATTGGTCGATTCACGTGTATTTACCGACAGTCATCCATTCCTGCTTTACAGTACGTGGGGGTGTATCTGAAAATTGAGGGAAAGTCTTTGAAAAACAAAACAAAGCAATTCAGAGGGAAACGTATCCAGGAGGAAAAAGATACGACAATATACAAACGAATAAAATGTACAGTAAAAGAAAATAAACCGAAAAAATAAAACTACAACAATAGGGAAAAAAATTCCCTGTTGTTGTCCATCGTCTATTAATGGTGTTATTGTGCAGGGATATACTTACCTCTTCTGAAACGAATGAAATATTGGAAGAAACGGAACTTTATTGTAGAATCACGGTAATAAAGCGACCATCTAATACTATCTAAAAAAAGTATCATTAACTGAAAGTTGCTTTTCTCACAGCATTTTACACCACAAGGTTTGACCCACTATTAGTAGCATCTTTTCATTTGAATCACAGAGAAAAACAGAAAAAATTTTAACTTCCATAATAATTCATAAATCAAGGAAAAAACCACGACTGGATAGTAAACATGCCTTTTCACATTGAGCCAACACCAATGGGAATTCTGAACAGCTGTTTCATCCTTATTAGGAATCATCAGCTGAATTTACCCTTGATGCTCAGACTGCGCGAAAGCTAAGGTAAAAGCATTCACGATCCCGGAAATGGCCGCCGAGATAAAAAAAAACAAACCAATCAAATAAAAAATAATCCTGTGGAATTCACAGTACAGTAAAACCCCGCTAATCCGGCATCCGATAATCCGGCACATTCAATAATCCGGCAACGGTGTAAGGGTTTTTTTTTACATTGAATAAGCCTTCCGGACGAAACAGACTCACCAGTTCCAATCGAAAATAATGCCGTATTGAACCTGTTGGATAATGCAGAAAATGAAATTGTACGTAATTTGCCGAGAGATGAAGTTTGCGAATGGATAAACATTGACAAAGAAGAACCTTTAGTGGAAGAAATCCCAATAGAACACGGAAAATGGCCTGATACCTATTAATAGCCCTTTTGACTCTCTATTTTAGCGGTATTTCCGCTATACTCGCATTAATGGCTATTTTTAGACTGCGCTCAGTAATCCGGCATTTTCGGTAATCCGGCACTGCCGAAGTCCCGAACGTGCCGGATTAGCGAGTGTTTGCTGTATTAATCCCTTGTCCTTTCACTGAAAGGCAATAAGGAATTTTTCCCCTTTGGCACAACCTGAGTCAAACATCAAGGGTAAATTTACTGATGATTCCTAATAAGCATGAAACAGCCGTTTAGAATTCCCGTTGATGTTGGTTCAATGTGCGAAAGTATATTTACTGGCCAGTTTGTGGTTTTTTTCTTGATTTATAAAAAAAGTTTTAGAATGCAATTTTATGTTTATTTCCTCACATCCAGTTCGTCCGTCTTCGAGTTAAATATCTCAAAAAACTATTTCTCCTAGAATGCTGAAACTTCAATCAAAGGTTTACTGTCTAATAAAGAATATAGCTATTGATGCCTATAGGATCAATAGATAGATAAGGAGATAGGGTTCAAAAACTAAGAAATTTCTTTGCCTCGCCCAATCATCATTACCTTTGCTAGAGTTGATTCACATAAAATTGTTTCCATTCTTTCCTCCCGTTGATTGACTGACGCTGAATTCTCCTCCAGAAAGGTCCTAGGGTCTATCCAGCCCTTTGTAAAATGAATTTCTTTCCCAGAAATTAAAGGGAGTGAGCGACCATCCGACCTTTGTCCCATTGGTTGCGAAATGCCGGGGATCTTCCGCGACCTGTACATAGGTCTACAGTAGAATACTTTTAACTTGCAGTAGGAAAGCAAAATTCTAACACCCGTATCTATTCAGTTATCTGGATTATCCAAATCGATTGTTTTTCTTATGTTCCAATGAAAATAATTATCGAATTAGTTAAATCTAAGACGTTAAACAGTAATAAAAGTTGAAGCATACCACAAGAGGCCTAGATGGGGTCCCGGGAAGTATAGGCTCCCAGCTCCCGATCATAGGTATTAAGTTGAGATCGTATGAGCAGTCTGACGTTCGTCCGCCTTTCAACTGGACATGAAACCCAGTCCTCATTTCGTAGAGGTCTGAGTGAACCCTAGGATCTGCCTAAGAGGTGAAAGAACAAAGTAAAAACTCCTGAGCCATTGCGGTGATCGAACCCGACTCCTCGTTAGAGCTATTGGCCTGTATTAAACAATACTTTACAGAAAACAAATATATTTAACATTAAAAGAATAAGAGAAAAATTAAACGAACCCAACTTAGTAATAATACAGGGTGCCCCGTAAGTCTGAATCCAAAGGGAAAAATTAAAAAAGTACCAAAGTACTCCGGGTAGTTGGGTGCTGAGTTCAACAGGTTAAGAAATGCTTCCTCCTGCAACATCTTGAGGTACGTGTCACCGGTTAACGTCTCGTCAAAGAAGAATGGACCAACGATTCTGTCTTTCCGTATCCCACACCAAACCATGAGATGTTGGTGACCAGTATCGAGTGTTCTGCCTTCCCCTGAAACACAAAAAGTCGCTTTATAAAAAAAAAAAAATATTTGAAAAACCCTTTGCGTCCAGAGTTACGGGACAACCTGTAGAATTAAAATGAAAAATAAGTAAAAATAAACAACAAATTAAAAAAAAAAAAAAGTTACAAAATGGATGCCTTTTGGAGGTTTCTTAAGGTCTTGTTTTGAGAATTTAAAAAGAAAAAAACCCACTAATTTTGCTTTGCAAGAGGAATGATTTATAAGCTCGATTTTCTGTTATTATCCCTTCATATTTGACGGGATTTTTTTTGGTATTTATCTAAAATTTATTCACGAATTAACAAATCCCAAAACTGAAATAGAGCGTCCATTACTGAAACGATAGTGATCGAGAAATGCAATTTCACAGAAGACATGATCAAAAAAAAAAAATTCAAATCCAATTTCATCAGGAAATAACAAACAAAAGAATTACGAAATTCTAGGAATTGAGAATCATTTCGAAAAGTAGATTTCCATTTCCCCACCCCCACAAAAAACTGCTCTTAGAATGCAGAAAAAAAAGGGATTAATTCAATTTGAACAAATGGTAATGTGATCTTTTCATAACGAGCTTTTATTATGAGATTATTCTGGATTATGATTCTTTTTTTTGCCCCTGCAATGCGGAAAAATAGGAAAGATATGAATGATTTTAAAACTCAGTTGACGAATGGAAATAATGATTTTGTGGAAAAAATTAATATTTACAGTAAATTTAACGACGCAATGCTCCTATCTTATAAAATATTTACAAAAAGTTAATTATATGGGAATTGAAAATTGTAAAATACTAAATATGATGCAATGAAACACAACAATAACTTTCCGTTAAGCTTGCTCGTTTCACAAGATCATTGTGTTTTGCTAATGACAACAATGATGTACGCAACAATCTACTGCTTTGAATTAAGTCAAACCGTTCAAATAATGTGAATAGGACGGGGGGTTTCAAAAAGTGTTTCATTTTCACAACCCTATATGCCCTAAAAAGTTTGTTGCATATATTCACTTACACCCTGTATATACATCGTAGCGCGACTCTAACACAGTGTTTGCGAACGCCTGAGAGTCAGAACTCACCGTTTGAGAAACAACTAAAATAGTGGGGAAAAAAATTGGAATTTCCATGTTCGACTATCCGCCCCTCTGTTATCAAAACAAAACTCAAAAACTACTTACCTACGGAATAAAACTTAATATTGGGTGAGTGCAAAAGTTCTACCCGTTTTTATTACCCATAAAGAAGAGCAAATAAACGCAAAATGAACAGTACCTATTATTGTGCATAATTCCCATTGCTATCTAGGACCTCTTGCCATCTTTCTGGTAGGAGATGAATCCCACGGCGGTAAAATTCCGGCGGTTTCGAGTCAAAAAAGTCTTGGATGTCAGTTTTCACAGCATCAAGATCATCAAAGATTTTCTGACTGAAGGAATTGTTCAACGCATGAAATAGGTGATAGTCAGCTGGTGCCAAGTCAGGAGAATAGGGAGGGTGGGGTAAAACCTCCCAGTCAAAGCCCAGTAACTTTTGGCGAGTGATGACAGCAACATGTGGCCTGGCGTTATCGTGATGAAGGATAACACTGCGACGATTGATGAGACCTGGCTGCTTTGCTACCAAATTTGAATGCAACCTGTCTAACTGTAGACAGCAGAAGGCAGCATTGATGGTTTGGTTGAGTGGCAGGACCTCCCCGTGAATTATTCCCTGCAGATCCCACCACACACTCAATAACACCTTCTTGGCATGAAGTTCAGCTTTGGAAGTCGATGCAGGAGGATCAGAAGGGCGACACACGACGCTTTACATTACGGTACATAACCCACTTCTCATCTCTTGTCACAATTCGTGTGAAGAATGGGTCTTTTTGTACCGGGAAAGCAAGGAAACACAGGTGGCGATTCGGTCATCCCGTTGCTTAGCTGTCAGGTTATGTGGAACCAACTTTCTCGTAAAACCAACTTAACCAGCCGTCTCTCGACCGTTGTCCGGTGTACGTTGAAGGTCTCCGCTAATTCTTGCATGGTTGGGTTCGGGCTGTTCCTTATGGCTTGGTCAGTATCGTCCTCTCCAACGTGTGATGGCCATCCACTCCTAGCCTGATCTTGACAGCTTCTGTCTCCTTCCCTAAATTTACGAAACCATCGACGACATGTGCTTTCGTCTATTGCATCCTCCCCATAAACTTGACAAACATTGCGACATGCTGCGGCTGCCATACTCTTTTTATCGAACTCGTATAACAAACAATGTCTTATATGCTCCTTCTCGCGTTCCATGTTACATCCTCTGATATTTTTTTTGAGATGATTAACTTTGTGAGACACGATGCATTTATATGTGAGTAATCCACACTTTTGATTGGCAGACGATTTGCGTCACTACAATGTCATGTGTGAGGGCAATTCCATTGCAAATTTTCATATCCAAAAACGGGTAGAATTTTTGCAGTCACCCAATAGATAGGTTTGACTTATTGAAAGACGATTCCTATTAATTTTGGTACATATCGGTGTTAGATACATTGTTACCCGTCGAAATATTGCTGCTTTGGAACCGCAATAACTTAAGAATTGATATCCTAGTTACCAGAAACTTTATTAGTATTTTTATTCTACTAAAAGCAAAAAAAAATACTGATTTTGATTCGCTATAGGTAAGCTACGAGTCAAAAACTGTCTATTCAAATAATATTTCAGAAAGCTGATATTTCAATAATAAAGTAGACTCCCGATTATCCGTGGAGTTGGATGGCGCGGCAATCGCGGATAAGCGAATTCCGCGAATAATCCGAAATAGGACGAAAATCAACACAAAAATGCTTTTAATATGTTTTATTTACATTAAGGTGGCAGTATATATATTATAAAAATTAATTTATTTTAATTTACGTTAATTTCTTACTTTTTAACCAAAAAAAATCGGTTTAATTTAATTTAATTGTCTTTGTTTTTTCGTGTCGAAACACGAAAACCCCCCACTTGGAAGTCACTAAATCTGCCTCTTTTATTGTTTACCTTCTTCTAGTTTTAAAACTTTTTTGTTAATTCCGTAATTTATTGTACAATAAAAAAAAAATGGAAACCGGAGAGGTCCGCGGATAATCCGCAAAGCGGAGAATCCGCCCGCGGATAATTGGGAGTTTACTGTAGTTGTTTTAAAGCTTTGCTTACAGCCATTACACGAATGCTATCAGAATAGTTTGAATAGATAAGTTGAAACATTCTCATAAGTTTAGAGTATTCATTGACTATTTGAACAGCTGTTGAATATTCTGATTGTCACCAATCTAACAAAGAGCATCGTCACACAAAGTAGTTGCTATGAAAAATGCTTCTTTTTCTCTGATACTCCGAGAATCTGCATAGTGCAAGACTAATTGAGCAAATGTTTTTTAATTTTAAATACTCAGAATACTTTTTCTGAAGATTTTTACTTCTGTAAATTATTAAAACACTTGAAAAGTTCTATAGAAATAAGTGCATTAGGATAACGCCGAAGCAACCATTTTGGAATGACTGCAGCGCACCTGGCGGTTATTTAGTTTAACAGAATCAGTAAACAACATTTGTCTTCCATTGAAATATCAATTTATTATCAATTTTTGAATTATCGTGATTATTAAGCTTTTATAATAATGTTTAATGATCGTTTTCATTCATAATTCTTTACGTATGAGTCCAGTTTGTATCAAAAGCAATAGGATTTTACATTTTGACAGCCTAATCCAAAAGATTCAGCTTCCAAGGATATGTAAGATTTGAACTACTGATTTTCGGAGCTTAATGATAACGTTAATTTCCGCTTTAAGGTTCCTCCAAATTAAGCTTATATTGAAATCTTTAATTATCTCCCATTTATGAGCCTAAACTATCATCTTTCTAAGGTAAATAATTTTAACAGATAAAGGAACTCATTTCCTGTTCGATTTTTTCACATTTTTCCAAGTTTTCGTAATCTTAAAAATAAGATAAGCCTCCCAGGATTAGTCTTTACAATAAGACTAATTTAAAAAATTCATGAATATTTCTAATTAGTAGCAATTAAAAAATCTAGAATTATATAAACCAATTATATTTCCATTAAAATAAAAATAAAGTTACTGATGTAATTTGTTTTAAATTAGAATAAATACAAAAATAATGTTTGATTTGTTCTAATTTCTTTGAAATTATTAACTGGAAATCGAAGTACAGTAAAACCCCGTTATTACGCTCGTCAAGGGACCATGATCTATAAGCGTAATAAGCGGGATAGCGCTATAGACGGGAAATGATTTATTTGATGGGGAAAGATTTGGACACCATTTTACAGGTGTCATACTTGATTCTGCAATAGATATAGTGCAAATATGAGCTTATTTCCTATTGAAATAAAAATCTTTGATTGTGGTTTGCCGTGTGTGTGTGCTACTGTTATGAATTATGACATTTACAATGGGGTTCAGGTAATTATTAACGTCAATTGATACACCACTAGGAGCAATACTAATATATTTTCGGAGCACATTTAGTGCATACTTTACTTTTTTACGTTTGCAACAACCCTTCGCTGCATCGGTAATTGCATCATTATTGGTTTTCGTTATTGTTCGCAGACTGGACGAGGGAATTCCTAGAGATTCTGCGAAATCCTTCTGACTTTTGTAGAATTCTCCTCGTACTTACGGAGAATTTGCAATTTTTCACTTATAGAAAGGGATTTCCGCTTCAACATTTTGCACTACTGTATCACAGACTCGCAACTTCACAGAGTTCAAAGATTCCCTCCTACCAGGGAAAAAAAAAGAATCTTTACTGTGTTACATTTCTTTTCGATACAAAATTTCCGATATAAAAAAAGCGCTACAAGCGGGATTTGAAGCGTTATAAGAGGGTAAAAGTATACAGAGATTCCAGGGACCGAATAAAAAGAGCGTAAAGAACGGGATAGTGCTATAAGCGGGAGCGTAATAACGGGGTTTTACTGTATTTAATTTATAATTCGAAGTATTTATGTAAGAAGGTTTAACGTGAATTAAATGTAATATGAAAAATGGAAAAATGATAAAAATGCACAAATTTGTTTGCTTTCACGCCTTGTGCCATCATCGACGGCAATCTGGGACAGCAAATATGGCTGGGACAGCGACAGCCATATTTAACATCGATGATTCAGCTCAGAACGCGTGAAAGCCTAAGGATCCTTCTCCGGTTCACGGAAGTGGGACCCCACAAAAGCACGAATTAAAATTGTAAATTTAAAACTTGAATTTTCAGATATTAATTTCAAAGAAATTAGAATAAGACATTTTCTTTTTTATGTTTACAACTAGCAAAATCCCCGTTCTTCGTACAGGTTATAATGACGTTTCCAGTTGGTACAAAAATCACGTGATACGTGCAAAGTGATAATATATTGAACTTAGTAACTCAAGATCTTTAATTTCCCACTCCTTCCTCTCTTTCTCCACACTCCACATCACTTCAAACCTTCCAGGAAATCTATACCCATACTTCTAATTTTTGCCTCCCGGTTAATTCGTGGAGTTTTATGCACAACCATATTTTATTACGAATATCGCCACCAGGTTCATCTGTGGCGCTATTATGCACAATATTATTTTAGTTCCAATTGTACTAAAATATTTTTATGCACAACAATATTTTAGTTCCAATTGTTGAACAGCAATCGTTTTTGTAGTTCCAATTGTCGCCTCCATATGTGGTGCTTTCAAGGAAGTTGCCTCTCCTCCCCTCTCCGTTTACACCCTTTAGGACACCAACATCGAAAATTCGTCGAATACGGATCTTTTCGATTTTGACAAAGAACACTCATGTCAAATTTCATGTTTCTAGCTCAAATCGTTTCCGAGATATGCATAAGCTTTAAGAAACTCCACCCCTCCTCCCCGTTTACACCCCCTTAGGGGTAAACGTTTTACAAATCCTTTCTTAGTGAGCACCTACGTCATAAGGGGAAACCCAAGGCCACCTCTACAACAATATGGTGGCTTTGGGGAAACCCATCCCGAAAATTTCAAGTTTCTAAGTTGAGCGGTTTTGGCTG
Source organism: Thereuonema tuberculata (assembly GCA_023159025.1). Taxonomy (NCBI): domain Eukaryota; kingdom Metazoa; phylum Arthropoda; class Chilopoda; order Scutigeromorpha; family Scutigeridae; genus Thereuonema; species Thereuonema tuberculata. Next base: position 905,952 of record JAFIDM010000007.1, read on the forward strand.
TGGGTTGGTGAATGAGTCAGTCAGTGGGTTTTGCCTTTTAACTTACAACTTTTATAAATTTTAGCCATAAACAAGAAAATCTCTTATCCAATTTCTTTGAAATTAATATCTGGAAATTCAAATATTAAATTTGCAGTTTTTAAGTTTGTAAGTTTTATGAAACAACT
>JAFIDM010000007.1:906128-930662 GCA_023159025.1 Thereuonema tuberculata
AATATTAAATTTGCAGTTTTTAAGTTTGTAAGTTTTATGAAACAACTTATTTATTTATTTAGCGTATGGAGTACAAATTTACATCACAAAGCAGAAAGTAAAACAAAAAAAGCAATAACAAGAATCACAAACAAATATCCCCAAGTTACGAATATTATAAATCATCGATTCCTTAATGACTTCCAGGAAATCGTGCAGGAACTCTTGCACTGCAATTTTTAAAGATTTATTTTTAACAGATAAAATTGTAATAAATGATTATCTAATAATCATCATTTATTAAAATTTTATCTTTTTCTTATTAATAAATTAGGTCTTTGCTCTTGTATTTCTAATTGAAACAAATAATCTAATCTCAGAATAGTTTTTTTTTTTTTTGATATTATTTTAACTATTAAGTAAATTCATCTTAAATTACCGGTACATATATTATTTCACTGTCCATTATTCATTAATAATTCTTTGAGTATAACTTAAGTTGTTGGTGTAACTTTTGAAGCAAGAAAACATCCCGCTGCATCTTAATAAGAATGATCATTTAAATCATTAATTTTCAATCCTCTTTTATTTCGATCAATTTGGCTCTCAACCAAAAATAATTCCCCCCCCCCTTTTTTTTTTAATTTTTTACAGTTTTTCTACGTCATATATTTGCCCTTTCTTATGGCTTCTATTGATAATAATCGTCTCCAAATGACTACCAATAAATCAGGCCGTTAAAACCAGCATTTTCCAGAAGTTTCTTCGATGCTACAGGATTAAAATTTACAGAATTAAAAAGTACAATCCGGTTTTTTTTTTGTTTGGTTGGAAGATGGCACGCCTACTCTTCCGGTTACGAAGCGTGAAATGTGTTTTTCTGATGGTTTTTTTTTAGTTAACTTACAACCTTCTTAATTCTCTCTGTACTCGGTAAATGCCGTGCTGGCGTGGCCGTGCGGTCTCGGCGGCGGTCTGCCGTGGCGGCCAGTGAGCCAGTATCTGGGTTCGAATCCCGGCAGTGGCATGGCTGTTTCAATTTCCTTTCCTGTGTTGTCCAGCCTCTTCTTCACTTTCTCTTCGGTCTGACGTCATTCCTTAATGGCGTCCTGGGGAAGGCCACGGGAAACCACCCCAGTATCTTTCCCTTGAAATTCTCGGGAATCTGCTAGGGGTTCGCCATCTTGGGAGCACTAGCGCTCCCTGGAATACGGATGCTTCGGATACGAAGCTCGCACTTCGGTGCGTACCGGCATCACATCACTCGGTAAATTCAATTTCTCAATGAAAAGTAATAACTAAATATCATTTGACTAAATTCAATCCTTTAGATGCAAAAAGAAAAAAAAATATATCTAATGTTTACGTATAGGCCAACACAGTTATTACAAATATTTCTCGAACAGTCCAAAGTCTATGGAGTCATAACTTAATCATGTACTATTTATTATAATCTGACGTGATAAATGATTTGGCTGGAAAAGTTAAGAAACGTGATAAGGTGTCACAAAGCACAATGATGGTGGATACATCATGAGGCTAGGTCGTTTGCTATTACTTATTCTTTTCCTAGATTGTCATGGAGTCTATTATGTCTTATCGGGCAGTGCAAAAACTACAGAGGTAAGAAAAACAATGTTTTCCCTCCTGTTACTCTAATATGATTTTGAAAATAGTGCAATTTATAGTTCGTTAAAATAATCTAAAATCCTTTATTATGAGTTCCGATCAAAATATGGTTGTTTGAAATTAATCTATTTATATAGATTTATTTTTTCTTTATACATTGAAAAAAAATCTTCAATTAGAAAGATAATGGAAAGTATTTTAATTAGAAATACAAGAGGTAGGAATTAAACAAAAATGAAGGCTTTGAGGTCGGTGAAAAATTCGTCAGTCCAGCTATGGATTTGTTTAATTTTAAAACCGAACAAAATTATGAAATTTGAGCAATTAGCGTATTAATTATTAGGCTTGGGATATTAGTATTTGCATTTATTAATATTAACAATATTAAATTGATGATTTTGTAATGAAGGCAGAGCTCGATTTGTTTGTATGTTACGTATTGTTAACCAAATTTCATGTTCTCATATTCCTATTTTGTTTACGATTATGACTTGAAAAAGGAAAGATGCAAAATCCTTTATGAAAACTCGCTTCAATTAAATACATTTTATTTTTTTAATCGGTGTGAGGATATGTTAATTTTGATAATATGACTATTAAAAGGGAAGAAATTGAAAAGTAACTATGAATTATAAATATGTTACTGTTTATCAAGCTCAAATTATTTGATAAAAGAATCTTAAATGTTTACAATTTACAATTAGGCCTATTTTTGATTTACCAAAAAAAAAAATACATCTGAATTTTTATAATAAAAATAGTATTTTATTACAATATTATTTTATAGCAAGAATTTTATGTAATCAGGAAATAGCGGGTTACAAATCCCCAGAAATATCATTACAAACTGACCTGTTTAGAATTAAATATATAAATAAAAAGTTTAGGATAATTGGGTTCTAATATCTCACTTAGCGAAGGAAGATTTTGATTTTTTTAAATTATAATATAAACTTAAAATTAATTTTATATTATCTTTTTTTTAAGTTATTGATTATTTCTCATTCTATATCGTCGGGGTTAATTCTTTCGTCGATTGATATTTTCTGATATCTTATCTAAGTCTTTATCAGTAACTTGAAAAACGGAACGATAAATCAAGATAAAAGTGTTATTAGAACACGAAGCATAAAAAAGATAGGAAAATGGTCTGTTTTATTTTCCGTATTTTGTTAAGTATAATGGTATCTTCTTTTAGATGTTTCCAGTATGTAGTTGCATTAGTTTTTCCTGGATTTCATTGTTGGAATAAATTGCTCGTTGCTGACAATATTGGAAATCAAGTGTTATCATAAAAAGAATATTTATTTGTGGGCGGGGCTACCCGTTAGGAATTTGGTCAAGGTTATTTTGATTTTGGATCGAGATTATTTATTTATAATTCTTTTTATTATACAGGGTGTACCTGAAATGTGCTGCCAAACTTAAAGGTTGTATTCAATCCTGCAAAACAACGAATAAATGTCATATAAACATGGGTCTGGAAATGCTATAATTCCAAGATATGAATGATGCAATAATATAGAGGTGTTGGCCGTACAGTCCCTCAGTTTAATAGAAAGTGCTCGAAATGTCCTCCACCGACCGCAAGGCACGCAACACAACGTCGTTCCATTAACTGCCAAACATGGTCGAAGATATCAGGTGCACGTCGAATTGTGTTGCATTCATCCACTATGCGCTCATGCAGTGCGTGGGCGTCAGGAACCGGTGTGATGTACACTAATGCTTTAATATAACCCCATACGAAAAAGTCCCGAGGGTTTAAATCAGGGGAACGAGCAGGCCTTGCTGTTGGTATCTCTCTTCCAATCCAACGGTCAGGATAACATCTCTGTATTATTTCATCGTTCATATCTTGGACATATTTCATTTATTCGTTGTTTTGCATGATTAACTACAACCTTTAAGTTTGGCAGAACATTTCAGATACACCCTGTATTGTAATGGTGTTACAAAAATGGTGGGAGAGATTTTCAGGAGCGAAGAAATAACGAGTCAAGTTTGGAACTGAACTGAATTAATTTATTAAACATTGGTTTTATAGATTTTACAAGGTTGGAATTCATTGGAAAATAATTAAAAATATACAGTAATACCTTGAGATACGAGCGTCCCGACATACGAGTATTCCGAGATACGAGCAAGCCTTCGAGCAAAGTTTTGCTTTGAGATACGAGTAAAGATTTGAGATACGAGCACGCTTGTAGACGCACACCCAGATAAATTGTCTACTGGTCGTACTTCGGCGCTTTTTGACGACACGTGCCTTACTCATTTCCGTAACATTTTGAAAGGGAGACAGAAACAAATCTCCCTCGATAGGTATTTCGTTAAAAGGCCTGCGCCAAGTGAAAGTAAGGGTAGTCAGAAGAAAAAAGTTGAAAGTGAAGAAAAGTAAAAAATACAAATCGAAAAAAGCCAAAAAAAACTCTAGAAAAGTAAAAAAACAAAAATAAGTAAGCTAAGTTAGTTAATTCTAAGTTTATATAAGTTACGTAGTGTACGTGTAAGGTACGGTACGGAATCAAGTGTCTACGTACGGGTCAACTCTCTTCCCTCCCTCCTTCACCTCCGCACATGCCGCCATTAGCCGCTACTGTATCATCTGTCAGTAAGAACTCATAATTAAAAACCACATTTTATTTTATATCACAGGAATCCTTATATACTATAATTTTTTTTTGTGTGTGTGTATGTCTGTATAGCAATTAAAAACATTTTTTCCCATTATTATTAGCAGTAATAAGGGAGTTTTTTAGAGGGCCGGAAGGATTAATTTTTTTTTCTGTTATTTCTTAAGGGAAAAAATGATTTGAGATACGAGCACCTCGAGTTACGAGCTCGCTCCTGGTTCGGATCATGCTCGTATCTCAAGGTACTACTGTACATAGTAATTGGACAAGAAACATAATGAACTAATTAAACGGCTGTAACGGAAAAAAATTTAAAAATAAACAGAACAACAATGATTAGAAAATAGAAAACGAATGATTTAAAATAAGTAACGGTAAAGATTAAAATGAATCAAATACAGATAAATACAAATAAATGATTTCTAAAAATATTTATATACAAACTGTTACAATATTACCGTTATTCTTTCCATTACAGAATTGACGAGAGCATGTAGCATTACTGTGATCGTTTAAGTGATCGTCATAAAGCACTGGTTTTAAATCTTTTCTGCTGATAGTATCCATTTAGTTCTCAAAATTACATTCTTTAATCCTTTATTGAAACGCATTCATTATTTCTTTTTAATAATAAGTGAATAAGGAATGAAAATAAAGAATTACATTTCATTTTATGTTTTTCTTATTTTTTAGCCTATTAGGAATGTGAAGTTCATAAATCACTCATTTTGTGTTGTCTATATTCTCCTATTTACGTTTAAACCAATAAATGGACCTTTTTTGAAAATAGACATGTTGCACATTAAAAGACTAAGAAAAGATCAATCTATAATATCTGCAACTTTTTTCTTTGTAGGTCCTTTTATAGAAATTAGCGCTGAAGATTTTAAATATATCCATAAAAAAGCATCAGAAATTTTAAAATAATATATAATTAATTCTTAATCCAGTAATTACACGTGCTTTTTCGTGATTAAAATTATAGTCCGTTTATTATATTTCTGAAGACACATGACAACTCCATATATGGTGAACGAGTGAGCATTAGTTATTCCATATACTTCCGGTTTGAACATGGCGGCTGCTGAACATACACCGTTGTTCGTTAGTGCCAGCAAAAGTTTGAAGAGTCAATCGAGAGGAATCATTTGGAATGTTATATTTTATTGAAAGTCGTCTATCTCTATCGTAAAACGGCTGAAGCAACAAATATTTCATCTCATTCAGTGTTCTATATTAAGGAAACCGAAACCTCTCTTACAACTAAGCCTAGCCCATTGTTTGAAACGCCAGGCAAGAAAACAAAGCAGCCGGCATCGATAACAGAAATGGGTGACTATATTGCTCGCGGCGAGAGTTGAAACTCCCAGAATGCAACGCAGATTATAGATTTTTTCCTTTCCTAGCCGTTCGGTCACTAAGAGAAAATGGCGGTCGCTGCTTCCCATTCAACATTTCGACGAGGAAAAGTTCTCAACAGTCAAGCTAGGGAAATTATTCTTAACGTTGCTCGTCGATTTCAAGAAGATATATCGGCTAGCTTGACTGTTGAGAACTTTTGCCGCGAGCAGTATAAAAACAAACTATATATAAAACGAAAATAAATAATTAACAAAAAAATATTCTTAACAATGAAAAACCAAGAAGAATAATAAAAATAAATCACTGTATGGCGAGGACAAACAGGATGTAAACACCGGAAATAATTTACAACGACATTCCAGACGCGAGCAAGCAATAACTCTAATGAAGACAGGAAATGATAATGATTGATTATTATCTGTGATCACGTGTCTTCACAAATATAATGAACGGATTATAGTTGAATTTGAGCAGCGTGGTAAATAACGTTAAATAACCTTTTAATTAATTTCTCCATGGAAATGTTTGTATTCATTGTTTCTGGTACATAATAATCTAAAGATAATTAGAATTATTTACATTTTTGTGATGACATTAAAAAAAAGAAAAAAGAAATTTCTACGAAAAACATTTTAACGAAATATTCTTTAAGTTCTTGAACTTTTTATTTATTTGTTTATTTAGAATTGTACATGATGCAATTTTGTTAGCTAATTTAAAAAAAAATGTAAAATGGTAATAATACATAGATTTGATGGAAGTACGGTTTTGCTCTTTTTCTGATTAGCTATTTTTTTTATTTTACCTTAATAAAAAAATAAATATATGACATGTCCGTAGTTCAGATCTCTAAAGGGACATGACAATACTAATGGATTAATTATTCAATACATCTCGTAGACATCTATTGCTTAAAAGCTGAACTGTTTTAACAACATTCATGAATGAATGCTGTTATTGTTATACTTTCTAATATCTTGAATGTGTCTGTATTATTGATAAATGAAAGAAAAGAAACTCAAGAGCAGCACCTGACTAAATAAAATTGCCTTTCTGATTCGATTATGGGAAGGAATTGGAAACGGCCGTTTCGTCCTTCATCGGACTCATCAGCCCAATCCCGCCTTCCCTCGGGATTTTATCTTTATTACTTTGTCTGTATTATCTGTATTAAATTTTGTAAAAGTTTCGAACCATGGGTTTTCCCAGCAAATACAATATGGCAGGTCAAGGAACAAAGCCAAAAGTAAAAAAAAAAGTGTGGAAGAATGGTTAGGGATATGTGGTTGTGTCCATAAATTTCTTAACTATGAGCATTAAGTTGAATATTACAGCCTTCTGGAGTTGTGTATAAGTGAAGTCCTAGTGGGCTGAGGCTGTGGTACAATGTGTGAGGCATCAGACCAGTGGCGGACAGGACGATAGGTACAACACGTACTCGGTCCCGCCTCCACTGACAAAAAAAAAATAACTTTTTATATTATCAATTTTACTTACTGATTGATTTGTTTTATTTTCAATAACTTTTGTCACGTGAACTTCCAGGTATGATTAAAGTTCAGATCCTTTCTTACATGGCAAACATGTGACAACAACTATAAAAGCAACAATTCACTAAAAGGGGTTGGAAAAAGGGTCCCAACAATAGTATTTCCAAAACCCTTATTAAAATTAAATTCCTATTTATTGGATACTCTTCAACCTTTAAATAGTATCACTGATCTTTCAAAATGTTATATAATGCATAATATTATTATTGATTCTGCTCTTTATAAAATTCTTTAGAGTTCATCTACGCCTATATATGTACATAACGCAGATTCGAAATTGGAGAGTCAGACGAAAGCAGGTAAGATGGTTTTTTTATTATAATAGGAATAGTTTGTAGATGAGAATATAGTAGGATTATGACTGAAAAGGGGAGCGTTATTCATTTATTTATTATTTTGTGTAAGTTTTTGCTGGGAGCATCGTTGGGAAGAAATAGTTACATAGGCCGACAGACGGATCTTGACGATCCCAAATTTTCGCGATTTCACGTGATTGACACGAGAATAGCTTCTATCCATGTCTTCTCACAAAAAGGCGAGAAACATTGCTATTCGAAGCAGCGCTCAAAAAATTATATTGCAAGTTGAAGAATATTTTCGTAGAGAATTAATAAATGGAGGACCTCTCATTCCTTTAGAAAGAGTTCAAGACAGAGTAGCTGCAGCGACAGGTGTATCCAAAGCCTCAATCACTAGAATACGTCGACAAAGCAAGGAGAGCGGGAAAGAAGGCTTATCGACTCCGGGAAAGAAGCGATCACGAGCAAGCCCCATTACTGATGTAGTCGATTTTGACCGATGCCTTATTCGCTGCTGCATCCATCGTCTCTACGCTGAAGGTAAAAAATCCTACCTTAAAAATGTTATTCGAAATAGTGAAGACTGAAATGGATTTCAAAGGATCAAAGGAATCGCTTTGTAGTCTACTTCATAAAATTGGATATAAGTGGAAGAGATGCGACAACCGTTTAGTCCTATACGAACATGAAGATATTGTGCTCCGACGCCGAGAGTTTTTGCGAAGTTATCGCCCTTTCAAATCGGAAGGAAAAAGATATATTTTTAGAATATGAAACACAGTATAAAATTATTAATTATTAATTGCTATTTTGTACAATTCCCAATTCACGCAGTTATTGGGAGATGTATGAAAAGGCAATTAATAATTACGAATTCTGTACTTGGCTAGATTTTGTAAAATTATATGTTTTACATATTTCGCCGACCCTTTCATTACTGGAAGCAACAGCTGAAAAAAAAAAAATTACCTTTAAAGGCCCTTTTCAGGGCCACAAAAGTATATGAAAGAGCTGCCAAGCATACTGATTGCCCACAAAAATAATTGCTAAAATATTAGAAAACCTTAATTTTAAAAATTTCTTAATTGAAATAAAACAAAACAAAACACCAAATAAACTACTAGCATTATGTAAATACATTTATATACGACAATCCATTTTAAATTTAAAATGCAACATTACTTTAACGAATTAATCATCAAAAAGGCACAAATGCAGATTTTACATTTATTTTACTTGCTATTTGCTAATCACAAAAATCAAAACCAAATAAAAAATGCATGAATGTTTCCTATATATTTTTTTTTTACAATTTATTGAAATATTTAAATTAATTATAATACGGGGAAATGCATGAGACTTTTACTACATTTTAATATAGTTTTCATAAATTGAAAAAAATCAAAAACAAGCATTAAATTCATTAGATAGCAATTTCCTATTGACAGACATTCAAAATACTACATTCCTTGAGACCTGCTGAAGAGGCTAATAGCCAGATCTCGTGTTTTCGTAATTCGCGCGCAAACGCGATCGTCAAGAACCGTCTGTCGGCCTATAACTCTAGTGAATTTACCAACAGACAGATAGATATTATATGTAAGATTGGAAAAAATAGTTACTTTTCCTGTTTTGAACATGAAGACCTCATAGGCATCACTGTGCAGAAGATATATTGATGTTTTACACGGATTGATATAACTCTTTGCCAAAAAAACAAAACCGAAACATCCGGAAGGAATCCTTCAATTGAGATGCCAATTGGTCTGTGCAATGCACATGTATGGGAAGAGAAATCATTACAACTACAGAGCAGTTGGGATAAAACACTAAACCAATGAAACAAGTCACTATGTTGCAGTGCCACCTCTTGCTTGTATACAAGTGGTTTACCTGGAGTGGCATAGACGCATACAATTCAGATAGTGTCCTGAGGTGTAGCCAGACGGTGTCCAATTGGCAACATTCCGGGATGGATGTAGGTGAGCCTAAATTGGCCCAACCTGCTTAACTCCTGCGAGGTTGGGCGATTGGGTTGGCGGAGGCAGACATAGGAGAATCATTATCCTCTTGAAAAATGCTCAGGGATGCTGCGACAGGAACTGCAACACAACAGGAACTGCAACACAAAAATGTCGTCGACGTAACGTTGTGCCGTCACTGTGATATGCAAGGCTATCGTAGGACAGTCGCTCCTAGTGTGCGAGCCGTTTGCCGTCTCGGTAAAACCAAGATCCGTTTGCTGACCGGACCTTCTATAGACACGTAGCTTAAGCGGTAGTCATCCGCGCTCAGTGCAAACCGTGACTCTACACTAAAGATAATACGACCAACTCGACACTATCCGACGTACAATACACCACTGCAACTGTTGCCAGCGATGGAATGACCTTCTCGAATGTATTCCCGTGTCAGAAGTCGTCTGACAATGGTTCGGATGGTCACTTCTGTCAACGTAACAAGGCCACGGTGGTGCTGTTCGTGGGGCTCCTCAATTGCTTGATCCTCGAATTCTGTCGTCTCCCTCGGCCGTCCACTGCACGCGTACCGCTGCGCTGTGTCCTCCTCGATCCACTGGCGCCAACATCGTTCCATTGCCGCGTCGCTATGTCTTAAATGCAGTGCGACGATTTCACCAACCGCACTTTCAGCCCGATGATATGTCCTCGCTGAAAATCGCTAATGCAATCGCAATCCGCTGTCATTAATGTTCCTGCTTGGGAGCTTAGCTCTTGATATACGCTATTCGATGCGCGGTTCCCGTGAGCTGTGGGGGGGGGGGGGGGGGGCACTATTTAGTCATTGGTCGTGATTTTCTTTTTTGGCCCGTACAACAAAATGCCAAAAGAACATTTTCGACTTAAACTGATTTTTGGAACCCGTATCTCTTCGCTTTGTCTGTCATTTCCGAAACACTCTGTATATTTACCATAAAACTAAATAATAATTAACAGTGGATCTCGAAACGATTAATATATATATTAATTGGGTGAATTAATGCATTTTTTTGGGCCCAGCCTCCACATATATATAATATAAAATATAAAATAAAGAAATTCTTTTCATTTTTGCAGTTTTACTACTTCAAAAAAAGAAAAAAAAAAACTTTTTTCTTAAAAAAGTGATTTCTTAAAATTTCTTAAATTTTATTACTAAAGAAATGTTAAGAAATCACTTTTTAAGGAAAGTATGCTTTAATTTCTTTGCATTTCTTATTTTCTTTCTTATTCAAAGTGAATATTAGTTGCTCACCGCATAAATGCTTTCTTTAGTTTTGTCATCTTTCTTGTATAACTTTTTTACATCAATAACTTCATATATTTAATGATTTGATCTTTTGCAGATACACCTACGTCAACTAAATTTGAGGAAAAACCAACCCAACCAGTGATAACTGTTATAAACACAACAGATTCTTATGACACCACCCTTACGATACCAGAATCAACTACTACAAGACAAGAAGCAACAACAACCAAAGGATCTACCATCCCTTCTACGACAGTGTTCATTCCTACAACAACCACAATTCCTCTATCCACTTCAACGAACACCTCCTCAGACTCATCCAAACAGAAAAACAGTACCCCAGATGCAGGTTTAATTGTAGGGCTAGTTATTGCAGCAGTAGCGTTAATAATAATAATAGCATTTGCAATATTCAGATACAAAACAATACAGATAAAGAAGAAAGTAAAAAAGAATACACCGGAAGCAGGAACGAAATATGAAGAAGGAATTCCAGTCACCGATTTATAAAGGGGCTCATTATTTATGGAGTTTTTATTGTCCTGATTTTCGTACAAGTGACTGTTACAACTGAGCCCAAAAATGGCGCTTGAAAGTGTCACAAAATGAGATGCTGGCCATCTCTTTGAACAAAGAACATAGTTTCACGTATGAAGTATATACTGTACATATATATATAGGCCTAAAATAATTTATGTTAACTTTTAACTATAATTCATGCACATATTACAAAAGAATCAATATATTTTTGAAAAGGGAGAAAATTAATAATCAACCCAATTAATCAATCATGAGATCACCTCGTCTGTGTGTGTCTCTCCTCTCCCCCAATAACATTTGAACCACTGGCTGCATCTTTTTGAAACGTGGTATTCATATTTAAAGACTAAAGCCAGTTTCAGAAAAAGATCAGGAGTGACGTCAGGCGTAGGAATTTCCGCTGATGATGAGAATCCTGTAGTCCTTGAAACTGTCCGGTGTATATTTTTAATATGTGAAATGTACTTTCTTAAACTTCATGTGTGTTTCGGTTTTCTCTTTTTAAATAATTTATTATTATATACGTTAACATTTTAACTTACATATCAGTAGAAACAAAAGTAATTTCACATCGTACAACACCTTTTGCTTGCAGAACGATATTTACAGAAAGGTGGAACTATGTTTCGGGCTGACGGATACTGTGTAACTTGGTTCAATGACGTCACACCAATCTTTTTCTGAAACTGGCTGTAGAGATACAAAAAGCTACGAATTATATTTTCCTTGTCCATCCTGGTTTTAACCGTTTAAAACAATAACAATTTTATTTTTAAAAAGAAAAAAAAATTTTTTAATAGATTTTGTTACCGGTACCTAAAAATTTTAATTTTTTAAAAAAATATTTAATTGTAAATTTATACATTGCTTCACCAGTAATTTTTACCTGTCTGCTAATTTAATTGTCATTTTAATTTCAATATGTGTGTAATAGGCAGCTTAGTTTCTTCATTCAAACGTTGTATCTTCAACAGATGCTTTATTTCAATCCTAATTTACATGTTATTAGTATTTCGTAGCTTTTTGTATATGGGAAGTGCGCCTTTGTCCAGCATGGGTTAAAAGGATTAAGCTCTGTAATTGGGCTGTTCCCCCGCTGTTCCTGATCCCCGCCGCTAGAGGTCAACGAAGTTCTCCAAGCTGTCACCAGATGTCATGCCAGATACCCAGAAGCCACCACTCAACTCAACATTATATAATCTTCCCTCACTGTTGTATCCAATACTTGAGAATACCACCTCTCGGTGGAGAAACTAGTTGTAACCATATTTTCGTATAAATGTTTTTTTGCTTAATCAGGTGTATGGCTTTGTTTTTGCAAGTATAATATTACAGTACATGTAAAAAATTTATGTTTTTTACTAGATATGTTTTCTATAAGCATTTCATTATCAGTGAATATTAATCCTTAACCCATTAATTTGCGCATGGCTTGATATGATTAAAATTAATCGGCTAAAGTGGATTTAATTAATTTTATCCGAAAATTTTTACTGTTTGTATTGAGTAGATATTATAACATGAAAATAAATCTAAGCTTTTCGTTTTATTGTTTAAGGAAACAATAAAACTTTCCGAACTTCTTGTTTAAATTTGATAAGATTTCTTTACCTTAAGTATTACTTTGTTAAAAGTAAATAACTTAGATTAAAATGTTAACACCTGTATAGAAGATCTCTTTTTCTGTCTAAGAACAACTAATGTGAGGCTCTATTATTCGCTTAACTCAAAAAAATAAAAATAAATAAATAAAGCTTTAAATAATAAACCAATTGTAAATACAACGTATTTAAGATAATAATTTTATTATTTATAACTCATTCTGTATTGATTTTTTTTGCCTCAGGCTTTTTTTTCTGTCTAAAACGTCTTTTCTTTATCTTGAATGTTTTCTAGATTGTAATCCAAGGATAGATACTGCATTGTTTATTTTGGTTGTTTTGTTTTTGGCGCCTTTAATTTATACAATTCCTGGATTTCTCTGACAGTAAACCATGTTGAATTATATGGAAACTTCACGGTCTCCACACCCTTTTTTTTCCGCAAGAAACATTAGCTTGAAAGAAACATTTATTCGCTAACTGCTGTCTATCTCTGTTGGTTATTGGCTATCTGCTGCTACGAGCGCACCTAGTGACAAAAATCAAGGATGAAAGGATGTGAGGCAACAATGGATGCTCAACTGTCTTTTGTTTGAAGGAAGTACAAATAGGGTTTTGGATAAGGAAGTTATTACTTAAATCAAAATCGGACCAAATTGTCTTGCCCGCGTTTATGAAATGCTACATGTTTTATTACATGAAATATGAAATATACATCAGGATTGCCATTTTGGCCTTTTAAAGGCCAATTTTAACAATTTTAGCATTTTTCAGATAAATTTGGCCATGAGGTTTTGGCCGTAATTATCATTTTCGCCTTTATTTTTTTTTTTATTTTTGACTTTTTGGAGGAAATATGTTATTTGCATAATTATCAACAGATTTTATAATTTAGAAGCACTTGTGTAAATCTAGTGGTTTATTATTTATAATTGATAGTTTTAGGTCTTATTTAAAGATTTTAGTTGATGTAATAACTAACTATACGGAAATCCGATGCCATTTGGCTGCTGAGACCATTTTTTTTTTTGGTTGAACGGTTGAATTTTGAAAAAATTTTCCATTTCGGAAGTTTTTCTGAATTTGGCCAACTTTTGTCAATATTATGACCACAAACATCAACTATCTGATAACCCTAATATGCATCGATAATATAAAAAAATATATATAATCTGATTGTATCCTTATTAATACATTTTTATATTATAAATGTACATCTTATATTCTATATTTGATCAAGTACTTCATAAATTCCGTTCAATTTATCAAAAAAGAAACTGTTGTAAAATGGGAAAGAAACTCAAAATTTTATATTTTGTCACTAGAAAACAAGAATGGTCTTACTCTAGAAATCCTATTAAACATCTTACGTTAATGTTCACAATATTTCGTTTTTCTTTTCGAAAACTTCATCAGGGGTATAAGAGGACAAAACTATTCTTTGTGCCTGTACATAATATAAGGGTTACAAAAACAACTAAAAGAACTAAAAACATTTTTTATACAGTATATTAATAATTGATCTTAGCATCCTATAGCATAGTTATTAATGATAATACAACACCTGATGAAGTTTTTCGAAAAGAAAAACGAAATATTGTGAACATTAAAGTAAGTTTTTTTTTAGGCCGCGCGGTTGGCGTTGTCGCTAAGACATTAGAGAGTTTTTGCCATAACGTGATTTATATACCGGAAACTCAAATGTCACGTGAACGAATACGGTAACCACAATAGCGGGCTCTGTCATGAAGAGAGTTTTTGCCATAACGTGTCAGTGGACACGGTAAGCTAATAAATAAGATGGAAAACATACTTCAGATCGCTGCATTTGGAGGCATTGACGATGATTTGTTTTAGGATCTAGTGTTACACAAAATATCCTGAGAGAAAGAAACATTCAGGTTCGAGAAGAGGAAAATCCAAGGTTGAGTTTAAATGAAATGAATGATGAGGATTGTCGATTGTATTTCCGTTTCGAAAAAAACTATATAGAGCGACTAGCAGATGGCTTAAATTTACCAGCAATAATTGAAAATGAATTGAAAATGAAATGAAACTTCGCGCAAGAGTATCAAGTAGTCATTCATATTAAATCTAATTCTCTAAGGTTTATCGGAACTCATGTTTCCTACCGTAAAGCGATACGTATTCGAGGAAAGTTAACGTGTCACGTTAACGGTATTTCCTCTACGGGACAGTGACGCATGCGCAGAATACCAGTCATGTGACTTTAGAATAGCGGGCTGGGCAAAAACTCTCTATTGTCCTCTCACCTCTGAGTACCAGAGTTCGGTTCTCATGTTGGTTTCGTTGGTGGACGATCCGCGCTGGGCAGGTTTTCTCGGGGTTCTCCCATTTCCCCTGCACTTCTCCCACCATTCTTTCTCCGTCGGTCCTTATTTCCGTGGGATAGCACAATTGATCAATGGTCACGGTGGTTGGTTTCCCTGCCACCCACACTCACCACATAACTCAAGTTGTTTTATAGGATTTCTAGAGTAAATTATTCACAATTTTAATAAAGATGACGTTTTTAAGAATGGTCTTACATGAAATTTGCCTTATTTGTGAGTAAATACGGTAATTGCTGATATAAAACGTTAACACAACTCGCAATTAAATCGTCTGACAGAAATGTAAAAGAGCAAATCACTGAAAAACTATCTCTTAATTAACATAGCAATAGAATGGCAAGTATAAATATAGAGCTCAATATCAGTGTCTAATCCTAACTAAATAATTGCATATGTTTGCCGAATATGCTATAGTCAAAGCAAGTTTGTAAATAACACTAAGAAAATAAACAAATCTGAATTTTGCAATATGAAATGATAATATAACGCTCAGCTTATTAAAATACAGAACAGGTTTCTTGATCTCTTTATTTATACTTACCATTATATTGCTATGTTCATTCAGACATAGTCTTTTCTATTAACCAACTCATCCGGAACCACATTTAGTTTTCAGCGTTCTTGTTAAACTATTGTTCTTTAGTTCAGTAATTCTTAGATACATGAATATCTACATGAACTGAGCCACAATAGAATGAACTTTTTAAGACTCTTCATTGTTTTGTATTGATGCCAAAGAGAAAATTTTCTGGCATAAGAAAAAGTTTTTGTCTTGGCAAATTTGCAAACCTGATCTCACTACAAAAAATGTGATCTTTGAAAATTTTAATTACCGTCGTGAGGAAGAATTTCAAGGACATTAAGATTATCAGAAGTGATCATCAACCGGATGAGATAAGACGTCGATTGTCAGATGTATGACTTACATAATTCTGTGAATTACAAAAGAAGATAATAAGATGCTGTAGGCCAAAAAAAAAAAAATATTTCTTTAACTAGCAACTGCTTTCTTCATCAGTTAATCTGTTTAATTTTTTCATTTACTAAGAAGTAATTTGGCTGAAGATTTATTATCTACACGTGATTCCTCCAGTGGCACCCAACGATTAAAAAATAACAACACAATTCTTAATCGATACAATGTAATCATTGATCAAAGTGTTATTGGAGATAAACATACTAAGAATTTGTAAAAAAAAATATATTCTTTATTGCTTTCTTCCATGGGGTGTTACTGGATGAATTACATGTGATAGTTACACCTCCCGCAAGAAAAGATGAACTTTGGGAGGAACTAATTGGCGACGGATTACGACTTCCAGGAATTCTCAGCGACATCTATTATTCCAAAGCATCTTAATTCTTTTCTATATTCTACAAATTAAGTAGAAAATAACAAGATCTTCTATTTTTTCATTCTTTTCATCTTAAATCTATTTATTATATTATATTATTCACATTTTTTAAAATTTTATGTTGTTCCAAAAGAGAACAAAAGCATGGTGTTAGTTCCCGTCACATTAGTTGGTTCGCCATGTTTTTCGTAGCCTGTAGAGCATTTATCCAAGCCTCGTAGAGATAATGGAGCATCTTCCTTTCTAAGTGTTGTCTGATTTACCATAAAGTATCTGTGTGGATAAGCTACAACGTTAGTCCTTTCAATGTCAAATTTACTTATTTCAATGCCGCCATATTACTCTGGAAATCATTGGATTTCCAGGATCAACTAAGTGATCAGAATTGCCCATATTTGGCAGGTCAACATTGGTTGCGCTAACAATAAATCCAGCCAATGAGGATTAATGAGGACAGACCATTTTCTTGGATGGCGTTAAAAAAAAACTTAAATATTACTCTGTAATAATAATAATAATAATAATAAATATTGGCTAGAGTTTAGAATACGGTCTAGCAATAGGATGTTTGGTATGTTACTGCGTAAGGATACACGACGTCAAATTTTTGAGGTCCGAAGGACCGAACTGTTTAGTCCGGTTAATTAGCCTTCGAAACAAATTTCAACCGAATGAGGTCCGAAGGACCGAAGAGTTTATTCCAATTAGCTGTAGGTTAGGTCAATTGAGGTCTGCTGAGCTCCAGGATGTATCTGTTAGTAACTATTGGAACAATTTTTCCCAGTCTGAAGACGACCATGTTTGACGATGCGAAAAAAAAAAAACACCAACACCCGGTATGGTAAACTAGACTTTTACCAAAAAATTTATTACACGCATGTTAAAAGTTAAAAAGGTCTGTAATAATAAAAAATAAAAACCTGGACGATTTCGACCTGTTCGATTGCACATGGCCATTCATCAGAATACACAGAATTGAGTCAAGGGAACAATTTCATACATTTTTTAAAAATGATTAACCAATAATAAAGAAAGCAGTCTATTCATATTCAAACGAATGACGTTATCAGGAACTCTGGTGAGGAATGTTGTAACTTCAAGAAAACCCTGGTGAGGGATTTTGGAACTTGATGACTGGAACTGAAGAAAATAACAGACGGCAAAAGCGATGATCTAATCACAGGATTTAATAGAAACTGGAACTGAAGTGGAAAAACTAGAAAAGATGACTTCTTAGGCATTTAAAAAAAAATAACAGGAAGCACTTCATTCATATTCTAGTGAATGACGTTTCAGGGAACCTGACGGGGAAATGGGAACTTAAGGTCGGAATTGAAGACTAGCAGATTATTTTTTTGGTTATCATAAACTTTTTTAACTTTTTACAAGTTTGTCTTAAATGATGTTTTTTTATTATTATTACAACCAAATTTCATCACACGTAAAAACTATTTATCAGTTTTTAAATATTACTCTAAAATAGGTTCCGAGATTGGAGAATTTAATCCTAATAATCGACAAATTTTCAACAGTCCGAAAGATAAAAACAAAACAAAACCAAAAACATCACCATGACAAAGTAAAACGTGCTGCTTGAAGGACTACGTTTGAAGGACAGAAGCAGATAAGATGCATGAAATTAATGTGTAAATTTTGCTAGAAAGCTTTATGCTTGAAAATTGATAATTGATAAGAAAATGCACTAGACCTCTTGACTAGTGTAAAGACTTCAAGCTAACCCCTTTTCAAATTACCTGCCGGTAATCTGAAATCGATTCCATATTACCCCGGGGGTAGCTTGAATCTGATTTCATAGTCCCCCCCTACACTGTTGACATTACTTCCCCTGCATCATAATAAATAACTTCTTCATATTATTATTATTACTTGTTGTTGTGAGTTTATTTGTGTTTATGCATGAAATAATAAATAAATGTAAATAAATAAATATTTTGAGGAGGTAATCTGAAATCGTAGGGATAGGATGAAATCAGCTTCAAGCTACCCCAAGGGGTAATTGGAAATCGACCTCATCCTACTGATGGAATGCGATTTCAACTTACCATGGAGTAATGTGAAGCAGGGGTAGTCTTAAATTGGTTACACTGCACTGGAGCAATCGATAGAGTGTCAAAAATGGTCATTATCAAAATTTTTGACCCACAGCAACATATTAACTAACAAACAACAATGGGTGAGACCAAACTGTTTACCAAGTGACATCCTCGAACAGCTGTTTCACGCTCTTTGGCGATCATCAGCCAGGAGCAGTCACCACTAAAACAACAAGGTCTCCATATCGAGATTAATATGAATGATCAAAGGAAACGCAGTGGTATCTCAAAAGATAAAATGAACAATAAAAAAACTCATTAATGAAAAATTAGTTCATTTTTTTCTTTTGAGGTACAACTGCGCTTCCGATAATCATTCATAACAGGTCTCCACACAAACTTTCAATTCAAGACTGCTCCTGCAAAATTGTGATCAGATATTCTTTTTTATAAAGCAGGCTTTTTGAATATTCAATCCGATCATATTATAAATACAATTGAAGAGCTTACAAGGAGAGGTCATGGCCTGTATATCGCGAAACTCAATGCCCTTTTGTGGGATGAAGAGTTTACCAAGCAGAATCGAACGCATGATCCTTACATCTCTAGACCAATGTCTTAACCCACTGCCCCACAATTCTTGCTTCAAAGGGAACGAACAGGCAGTTAATAAGCCAACTCGAAAATCGATGACAACAATGCCAAATATCTCTAAAACGCTTTGGAGTTGGCTCCTCAAATCATAGAAATTTTGGAAGTATCCGTGAGTATTTTCATCTCTTTTTTCCAGA
Source organism: Thereuonema tuberculata (assembly GCA_023159025.1). NCBI lineage: Eukaryota > Metazoa > Arthropoda > Chilopoda > Scutigeromorpha > Scutigeridae > Thereuonema > Thereuonema tuberculata. The sequence continues at coordinate 925,528 of JAFIDM010000007.1, forward strand.
GGGAAAAAATTCAGTCCATGAACTTCTGGAACAAAAAATAAATAAATTTATAAAAAATTTAAGGAAGTAGGCCTTAAGGTCTCTAAAGGCCATTTTACATTTACTATTTCACTCGCCATTTTCCAAGCCATAACGCAGGACATGTCAGGATAGATTGCGAGTGATTTGTGTATCGTTTTACACTTACCATAACGCCTTCCATCACACGGAACATTTACACTTCGCAATTGTCATCATGTCTACGTTTTATTTACGGAAAAAATAGCATTTATTTATATAAAAACCATTTAGTCAATGCATCGGATAGGTGAAAGAATGTCTTTAATTAATTAAAATAGGAAATATTCATGTTTTTTTTCATCGTTGTGTTCTTTGTTTTCAGTTTCGATAAATCAGTTTCGATAAATAATTCAGTCTCGTTAAATCTCGATCAGCGACGATATCTTTTCGAGATGTCGGATCGCTGTCGATTCGAATTTTCAAGCCGAAATTCTGAAATGATTTTGATTAATAATGTAACATTTTATGAAAGCATCCACGAAAACATAAGGAAAAGATGCCCTCCGATCGTGAAAATCATTTTTGTAATCGGTAATTTCGAATAAATAGATACAAATCGATTGGACTTCCAAGTTCTACAATTCGTCACCAGGTGGCGATGTCCAGCCATCTGCTGTATCGACATTTCTTCGAAAATAGCCCAGACTCTATCGCTCTCCATTTACTGGACATCTGTGATGTCCAGGTGATGGCGAGTGAAATGTCCAGGTTATGGCGAGTGAAATGGTAAATGTAAAACAGGCTTAAGGAACTTCTTGTTTATGTTAGCTCTGGAAATGCTATTTTTCTTAGAAAAAATTCTTTTTTAAAATACGTAATTTTTAGTTTGTTTGTGTTTTTTTTTATATAGAATTAGCTCTCGGATAATTTAGAATCAAATTAATGAAAAAAAAAAATAATATAACCCTTTTTTTAAAAATATCAATAAGCTGCTGATTTATCTCCACGAAATAATTAATAATAATAATAATTAATAATAATAATAAAAAAAATACGACTCTATACAATGGTTGAAAATTCTTTTTTTTTTTTTATTTCCGTTAAATAATAAATATTGAAACAGAACAAATATTTTACGAAAATACATATATTCACTCAAAATTGAATAATTCTATCTTAGCAAAGATTTCAATACAGTATCACAGTTAAAAGGTTTCAAAGGAATAAATTTAGCTTTTTCTAGCTGTTACAACTGCTTTAACTATAAAAATAAAAGGATAAGATTCCGAAGAAAATCCAAAATAAATATAAAAATGATAATTATCCATTAGCTAAAAACAAAATCATTTATTATTAAAGTTATCATTTTTAAATAAAATAGAGAATATGTTTCAATTTTCGCCTATACCCATTGATTTTTACATATTTTTTAACTAATAAAATAAATACAGTATCATCTCGCAGTAAGGCCTGTTGAGGGATTGGACCTTCGCCTTTAAGTGAATTATATCACTCACTAATCCATACAGCGACGAAGAGACAGGTTATAAACCTTATATATTAAGCACTCAATAACGCTAGACCTAAAACAGTGATACGAATACAAAATAAATCATATAATAATTTTACAAAGCTTGGAAAATTGCCAAAGATACGCAAAGCGCAGGAATTCTGTAAACAGACTGACTCTCCGAAAAAAAAATGGCGCTTCTAGTACTTCACGGATTCAGATGTTGAGCTCGTACTATCGAGAAAATAGCGAGAGCGTAGAATATAAAGGTGCGCCGTTATAGCGAATCGCCGTTAAGGGAGTAGCCGCTACTGCGAGATACTACTTTACACGTTATGTTCAATATATTAAAATCATTATAGGTTTAAGTGCTTTCATAGTTTTTAAATTTGCTTCTGCGTAAAATATAATCTCCTAAATTCAGTCAGTGGTTCTTGGTGCTCATGCTTAGGTTCAAAGATTAACAATATATTAATTTTGGAAACTTTCCAAAGTTTCCTGTGTTTTCTATTTACTTTTAATATTTTTATAATATTGTTCTTATCAAAAATCTAATAGAGATATTTAAAATTATAAAACTTTTTAAAATATGTAAAAATTCATGTAATTTTTATTACATTCTAAAAAAATTCTAAAATACAATAAAAATTGGTATAAATAAGCTTTTACGTTATTGATAAAAATTGTTATTTTTCTGTTAACGAAAATAACTAAGAAAAACTTATAACAAAGTATCAGGGCTGTCAAACTTCAGGCTCGAGTGAGTTTTTCTGATTTTGCAATGCCTTTGTAATCTTTCGTCTACGAGAATGGAAAAGTAGAAGTCATTCAAGCGTCGTAACATTCCCCCTAGCGGATACATAGTGAAACCGTTTGTGGATAAGATGGCGACGTCTCTATTTACAGCTATTAAAAAAGTTCTGCTTATGAGTTCTTGTAAAGAAAAATGATTGAAAATTCAGAGAAAGATAAGTTTCTTTATTTTGTAATTAATTTCGTAATATTTTAACACTGATTGCTTAAATATAAGAATGATTTAATATTTATTGTTTTAACTATATGATCTTTTAATTATTTAAAATACTTATTTGTGTTTTGTTCTGAAAACACAGACATCCGTTTCCCATTTTTTTAGTCTTCTGATACAAGTATCAGAAGACTTATATTCCCGTTTTTGAGGACAAGTATCATTAAAATCTCATTAAATTATCATTAATCACAACAATTGCGTCTTTTGCATGTGCAACAATCGCAATAAACGTAACAATTGCGCCTTTTGCATTCGCAACAATCACATTTATAATAATAAGGGAATTAAAGCAATACAATGATATTTTCTTAGCGTTGCGAAGCATTGTGATTGGTTTACTAATCGCTTTCTCTACCTTGTTTAAAATACAGCCAATATTGTCACAGTTTTGTTTTTGTTTCTTTTCAGAATTTTTGGAAACGAAGACTTTTTATTTTAATTGTATTAAAACGTCTGCAAGAATTAGGTACCAAAATAGAAAAATAATGAAAACTAACTCTTTCTCGCACTCAATTCCCGAGGTAATCCTCAAAGGTCGCACGGGATCATGGGAAACGACTACAGCGCTCTCTTTTTCCAGTGGACGCTTGAATGACTTTTGAAAGGGAAAGAGGGACAAGAAACATAACGTTTTTCATACTCATGGAAAAACAACAATTAGCAAATTCAGTAATTTCGGACAATTAGTAACTTATAATGTTTCTTGTTGCAGAATCAGTTTTAACCTATTATTATGAAACATAATGTATAACCAAACACACATTTGGTGTTATACGTAACTGTTAACGATGGTCCATTGAACAGCCTTTTTTTTAAGTTTAGTGGAAACTTAAACTAAATAATTTTCATTCCTCAAAGTTTTGAATTTGACAGCATTACAAAGATTAATAGAATCACATGATTATTAAAAATAAAACAATATTTATTGATAGGAACTAAGTCTGAAACAGCAAAATCCAAATGAATATATAAAATTATAAAAAAAAAAGTATTTGTGACAGAGAGCATTGTTTCGTAAATTTAAGTAAAAAGAAACAAAACAATAACAAAAACGAAACAAACAATTAGAGAAGCATTGTGGTAAAATAAAACAAAACTTTTTAACCCCAAAAAGACTATGCTTTTAACCTCCAAGCTTTTGATGTTCTTCCAAATTACAGAGAATAAATATTGATTTACAAGAATTACATTTTTTATCATAGAAATTAGTTTTAGTAGATAGTAGAATTTTTTTGTAACATTACTTGTATCTGAATCCAAAAAAATATTATTTGTGATTTTGCGGATTTTCTTCGTATAAAAAGACTTATTCCGAAATGTTACATTTTTTTTTTAACTTTAAAACAAACTTTCTGCTTGAATAACTGGAAAAATAGTGTTATAACTTTTTACAAAACTACATAGAAATGTAGTAAAACTGTAAAATGTTGCATGGGACTTAAAATTAATCGAAAAAATTGAAACAAATATTAGTATCTAGGTTGACTCAAATAAAATTGTTTTCAAAAATCAGCATTTTTTTTTTAAACTCTCAGTGATGCATTTTGTTATGTAAAAACAAATATTGCAAATTGTCCGTGACCTCCACCATCTTTGTTGTCGCCATCATTTAGCGGTGGCGTCGGGAACTAGTTGCTTATTTTGTTTTTTAACAAGCTTCTACTGAAGCCAATATTTGCTCAGGTTAATTTGATTATGTCGTAAGACAATAAATTGAGATAAATTGATAAGATTTTAGAAGTATTCTTAAGATAACTTAAGATATGTTTATGAAATTGTTTAATAATCAGTCTCTCCTTTGTTCTAAAATGAAACTGTTTACACAAGAATAATCGTATCAAGAGTCAAATTGATATTTTATTTAGATTTCCTTTCATCAAAAGAATTTGTTTTAAAATTTCTTTGATAAAGGTTTCTAATATTTCCTGGTTGGCAACTTCATTTACTAATGAGACGTAAGCTATCTTAGAAGCTCAAAATACAATAAACTAATCTGCTTCAAGCTATATAAACAGATTAATTTATTATATTTTGAGCTTCTAAGATAGCTTACGTATACATATAATGACATCTAAAACTGGGATCTTAAAACAGCTGTTTCGTATAGTTAGCGCTCTTCAGTCAATGCTACCCCAATTATAAAGGCATTCACTATTAAGATGAATGACGTCCCCTGTGAATGGTCACCTGAATGTATGAGAACTGAGATAAAGAAACTGAGTTTTGACTATACGTTTATTAAAAGCTTTTAAATCTCTTTCCAATTTATAAATTTAGGGTTTTATCATTCGAAAAATTAATAGAACCTTCAGAAGGAATTCGATCAAAGAAAGAAATACTGATAAACAAATAGGCTTTCCTCAATTAATAATCAAGCAGCTGCAATAATAGACAACACTATTTGTCTAATTTTATAACAAAATAAATAAAATAGATCCTGCAACAACAACAACAAAATTCTTACATTTAAACAAGAAAATAAAAAATTCTTAGCAAAATGAAGGAAAAAAAAATGGAGGAAATGTGAAGTTACTGGTGTTGTGACAAGTGCATTGCAGTTGGTTTATATATCTAAAACAGTGGCGAATATAGAAT
>JAFIDM010000007.1:971250-986713 GCA_023159025.1 Thereuonema tuberculata
CGTTTACGCAAACACAACTTTGACGCTATAGTGCGAACAAGCCTTTATTGATTTCGGTAAAAATTGGACCAGTACTAAGGAGGTGCAACTTAAGAGAATCAAGTTTTTAGCGACCCCGTAAAGAGGAGCTGTTAGGTTTTCCATGTGTGTATGTGTGTGTTAAAAATGCTTTCCACCATTCAAACCGGAATTAGGAGCCCCATGAGTAACACGTTAGACTTTCCAGGGCGATGAGGTTTGGTAAAAATGTCAGACTTCCGATCCAAGTGATTTCCGTTTTTAGGTATTCATAAGGGAAATAGCGGCAATGAGACAAAATTGTGATCTGTCTGTACAAGAATCACTGGATGGTTTTTATAAATCCAGTGTAATTTCGAAAATGCTTAAATTGTCTTAAAAAAATAAAAGAAAGGAAAAAATAAATCAAAAGAAAATAAAATTCAAATAAAATTTTATTAGGCGAAGTTTATTTTAGGTAATTTTTAAAATTTTTAAAATTACCTAAAATAAACTTCGCCTAACAAAATTTTATTTGAATTAGTATTTTTAGTGTTGAGTTATTAATTATATAATGATATAATACTAAAACGTTTTTACATTGCAAGTTGATACATTCTACATGACGTTTCGTTTAATGTCTTCTTGCAGGTGGATTGTCAGTAATTTTGCTCTTTAGAAATTGATTAAATTGATCAATGGAAATTATTATAAAATTTCCTTACTATCATCATACAGTCGGACCTCGATATAAGGTCACCCCGCATATAAGGTCACTTTTCTAAAGTTCCCGCTCACTGAATAGGAATTCTATGATATGGATTATCTGATATATGGTCAGGTCTTAAATACCGTAATCGCATATAAGGTCACTTTTGTCTGTGATTTCAGTGCCACACTGATTCAATTCCAATAATTTTTCCATGGGTACGATCTTTTATCGGCGTCATTTCTCCTACTGACGGAGGGGACAGCTTTTTCACAAAGCACTTCATCCCCTCAAATTCGAAAAAAAAGGAAAAAAGATGATGAAGACTATATTCCTTTACCTATGTTAATACAAGATCTCACAAATTGCTATTTCAGAAGGGGAAAGTGAATATGTGAGAATTGATGATGAAATTTCTCACGCTACCACTTCTCAAGCTTCGATTTCCGAAATTGTTTTGGAAATGCATTTAGATTCCAATGCATTAGAAAATGAGGATAACGACAGTGATACTGAAAGTGAAGCGGTGACACAAGCAGAAGTACTCAGAGCATTAAATTTCGTAAGATATTTTTTTTACGAGCTATGAGGGAGCTGAAGAACATTTTCAGAAACTGCAAAACTTAGAAAACATTGTACAAAAGATGAAACCAAAATCGCGACAGTCCTGTATTATGGATTATTTTAAGTAAGGTCAGTTGTACATCAGTTTTTACTAGAGCATGCTAGTACTATTTGTACACAACTTTATTCCTAATTAAAAAAATTTTTAAATAATTTCTTTTTGATTCCATTAATTTTAATTGGTTCAATTAAATTAAAAAATTATAATCTAATAAACTGATATTTTTGTACATATTAAATTTTACAAAGAATTATACTGTATTGATTTAAACTGTATTGATATAATGCTTATTTATTGACAAATGCATATGAATCAGTTACAAGGTCATCCCGCTTATAAGGTCACTTTCGCGAGGTCCCAAAGGGTGACCTTATATCGAGGTCCGACTGAATATCTATAATTGTGTCAAATAGCACTCTTCAGAAGATATATTCTGCTGCCAAAGGAAATGCAGTAAACCCTCTCAAATCCGGCCTAATGTGGCGCCCAGTAGGCCGGATTACAGATAAGAGTGCTCTTAAAATAGCTCAATTTTTATGAATACGTAATGCCAGATTTAATTAAATTTAACACTATTTTCATAATTTGGCACTCAAATGTTTATTAAGAACAATACAAATGTGCTTTTTCCGACTCCAAGCTCTAGTGATATTTGTTTTGCAGATTCTCCTACATCCAATCTCCTTAACGCATTAAGCTTCTGTTCCATAGTGACAAAGTTTTTCTTTCTTTTTTCACTCATAATGAATACGCGCGGATAGGGAAACAAAATAGGGAAATGAATTTAGTAATTAAAAAAAAATAAAAATACTCAGGACCAGGACGGATTACCGTGGGGGCCGGATTACCGAGGGCCGGATTTGAGAGGTTATACTGCAGATCCAAAGCACAGTAAGTGAAAGTTAAAAGTTTGCGAATTAAAAGTTTGTAAAAGTGATTTGTAAAAAAAAAAATACAAATAAATAAATAAAATCTTAACTATTCTTGATTGGCTAATAATGATCGATATTGATTTGTCTTATTGATAGTTGTATACAATACCGAACCAGCGGAATGAAGACGAATTATCGTTTTTTGGAACAAAACACGAATTCAGAATTACATAGTAGATATGTAATCGATGGAATACTTTAGTTTGTTTTATGTTTAAGTTTTTTTTTTTTTTTTTTTTTTTGGTAGTTTTAAGAAAATTCGAGATTTCTTAAAACTACCAAACAAAAAAACTACCTTCGTTAAGAAGCTAGCAAGAAACCAATTCGCGGGAAATTCTTAACATCCCTTCTACTATGTTTCCTTTGGAAATAAAAACAGAAAAAAAAAAACCTATTACCTTTTAATTAAGAATTGGAAAAAAAATCACTTCAGGATAATGAAGATAACATAATGAAGATAAAATTAAAATACATTTATGACAATAAAAAAATAAAAACCTGGACAGTTTCGGCCTTTTTTTTTTTTGCTCCACAAGGCCATCAGCAGCAGAATCCCTTTTAATTAACAATAAGTTAGGTTAATTCAGGTATGACCGTTTCCAGGATATTTTAATTGGAAATATAATGTAAAAAAAATACTTTATTTCGGAATGACCCTCTATTTTGCCATTTAGCCGCCATTCTCAAAATAGAAAATTTTTTGGTGCTGCCTAATTATTTTTTATGGATATTTCTATAACATCCTCCTGTCTATTAAAAATGAAAGAATTCTCATAAGTACTTGATTTAAAATTAAGCCTAAACAGTGGTAAAGGCTGAACGAATTCACGATCGGCGACTGAGGCTTCAAAGACACTTTATCCCATTCTCTCCGAAGTTAAATAAATTTCCAAAATTACGCAAAAATTATATAAAGAATAAATTCAAATACATTTAAATCTATTCGATTTTTTTTTCAAATTTTAATTACATTGTAGTCCGATGAAGACAGGCTTTCGAAAGACTTATAATTTTTGTATTTTTAAAAATGCTTTTATTCACACTGAGGTCTGGTCTTTCTTATTACTTTTACAACTGCGCGTGAAACAGCTTTAATTAATAAGAAAAGGACCTTGGAAGTGTATAAAATTAAGCAAATAAGATATAACATATGAATTTACAACAACATTGAACAATATAAGTTTATTCTAATAATAATAATAATAATAATAATTGTTTACAAAATTATATTTTCAATTTAGAAAAGTCATCTTATTGTCTTGGGACCGCTGATGGCTTTGTAGCTTTTGTTGACTGATATTTTTATTATTATTATTATTTGGTTTCTCTGGGGTTTGTCTCAGGTTTTCTTTTTTTTCCTTAACATCTATAGAACGCATTCCCGGTCCATTGAATAGCCACCCTTACATCTGAGGTGCTGGAGCATTTTGTTGTCCCGTATTTTCAGGGCCTGCCTGGGACCACTTACCAACAGGACAATGCGCGACCTCACGTGGTACGCAACGTTCAGCAATTCCTGGATGGCCACCATGTTTACCTTCTTCCGTGGCCCGCGCGTTTACTTGATCTGTTGTCTATTGAACATGTCTGGTCCATGATCGCACAATGACTTGCTCACCACAGAATAGCCGCGCCTACAGCAGATGAACTTTGGCACCGGGTTCAAACCGCATGGACTGACATACCCCAAACGCACATCCAACGTCTCTTCCTCTCTGTGCCTGGCGGCAAAAATTATTACCGTTCATGGTTCTACACGAGATATTATAGAGAGTTTTTGCCCAGCTCGCTATTCTAATACGGTAACGCTGAAATCACATGACTGGTATTCTGCGCATGCATCACTGTACCGTAGAGGAAATACAGTTAACTAGGGTGACCAGATTTTTACATTGGCAAAGCGGGACACCATTGACCGGGGGGGGGGGGGGAGACCGGAAAGGAAAAAAAAAACGTAATCTCTAGTTTGACAACCAAAAAAAAAGAATCTCCAGGTTCAACAACCCAAAAAAAAAAAAAAAAAAAAAAGAATCTCCAGGTTCAACAACCAAAAAAAAAGGAATTCATTAACCACAAAAAAAATCGGGACATTTTTAAAACGCCGCGGGACGCGGGACAAATTGTTAAAAATCGGGACTGTCCCGCCAAAATCGGGACGTCTGGTCACCCTAAGTTAACGTGACACATTAACTTTCCTCGAATAGCGTATCTCTTTACGATAGGAAACACGAGTTCCGATAAACATGAGTTCCGACACTAGCGCTCCTGGTGACGAATTGTAGAACTTGAAGTCCAATCGATTTGTATCTATTTATTCGAAATTACCGATTACAAAAATGATTTTCACGATCGGAGGGCATCTTTTTCCTATGTTTTCGTGGATGCTTTCAGAAAACGTTACATTAGTAATCAAAATCATTGCAGAATTTCGGCTTGAAAATTTGAATCGGCGAGCCAGCGGAATCTCATAAACATAACGTCGTTGATCGAGATTTAACGAGACTGAATTATTTATCGAAATTGATTTATCGAAACTGATAACAAAGAAAGACAAAACGATGAAAAAAAAAAAAAAGAATATTTCCTATTTTAATTAATTAAAAACATTCATCTATTCGATGCATTGACTAAATGATATTTATAAAAATCAATGCTATTTTTTTCGTAAATAAACCGTAGGCATGATGACAATTGAGAAGTGTAAATTTTCACGTTATGGCAAAAACTCTCTTCATGACAGAGCCCGCTATTGTGGTTTCCGTATTCGTTCACGTGATATTTGCGTTTCCCGTATATAAATCACGTTATGGCAAAAACTCTACTGATTTCTTTACGTTCCGCAAGTCGTACCCGAACTGTAATTGTAATCATTTCCCCCTTATACCAACTTTCTATAAAATAAATATGACTTTGCAGTACAACGAAAGAGCTATCACTTTTCAATGTCCAGCAGTGTATATTTATTATCATCATTATTATTTAAAACTAGGGATACGCACAGCTTTCCAGCTTCTAGTCAGACCTGACGTTGCACTGCTAGGGAGACCATTACGAAAAAAACAATTGATGTATAGAACTGTGTAGCCTTTTAAGCAAGGAATTTAAGGGAACAGTTTTGATGGGTTGGAGAGTAAAACAATGCCTGTGCTTTATGTTGCACCGGAAATAAGCTACTCACCAAAAATTTGAGGAAAATCAGTCTAGCTATTTTTATGTAATGCGCAGAAACAGAATAAACAGAATAAAATATTCATGGGCAATAATAAGATTCCGCATGCGCAGTAATTAATAAACTAATATAATTAGTTACCAAGTTTTAATAAATAGTATTTACTCTTAATTGATAATTGATTGATACGTAATTTAGTAATAACTAATTATTAATTATCAGTTCAGTTATTTTGTTTTTAATTTTTACATAATTTCTCCCAACCCTCAACCGTTCTTAACAATGTTCCGACGTTTCTGACTGAAATTATATCAATAATTTCTCTAAATAATACTATATTAGTAGGAAATGAAAATAAAGCAGCAGCACCTGAATAGAATTGCCTTTTTTGATTCAATTATGGGGAGGATTTTTGGATCGGCCGTTTCATCCTGCAACGGAATCATCAGCCCAAACCCGCTTCCCTCGATAAAAGAACCAGAAAGGCGCAATCCTAATTGAATCAGAAAAGGCAATTCTACTCGGGTGCTTGTGCTTTATTTTCATTTCCTACTAATTTTCACAGCACGTTAAATTAATTATTATAATACTATATTAGTATCAGTATTATCGCATGTCGCAACTCATCCAATTGATTTCAATTGGATTTAATCCAGGATTAGCTTAAAACTATTTAGAGAAATCGGCCGTTAGTCGCCTAAATTTCATTAAATCAATAAACACTCCTAATGAGGGAATTAGTCTACAAATTTTATTACTCTGAATTGTTAACTATCAATACAGAGGTAATTGTTGTCTTTTAATCGTTCTTGTCCTTTGGCTCTCGCAAATTTCTCCAAAGAATTCACATGGAGGTTTCGAATAAAAAACAAATTATATCTTTAAGTTTCTGAAAGATCATTCTCTGGTTCAGAATTTCTAAGAGACACAGACATTTAGAAGTTTGAGATTAACTTCCCAAAGTGAAGTTAGTCTAAAAATTTAAATTTTGTATTAAAAATATTAATTTTGTTAGATACAATAGTTAGAGTAAGTATTTCCCCTAAAGCCTTGGAGATGAGATTCCAACATTTTTTGACCAAAGGGATTAAGTTAAGGTCGACTGGTTATTCCTATGCTCGCTCGCCTACGGTCACGGAAACTCATGATCAGATAAGCATCGCTCGCTCCAAAAACTTTGATACTGACGTAACGGCATCTGAAACAAAAACGTCATCTGAAAAAGACCTAAGATCCCAGCCGAAATATTGAGATAGCCTCATTCCTTCTTGTATTATTTATGTATGTTAAATGTTTAATCGTTTACATTAATTGTATACGTAATTATAAAGCGGTAACAACTTTTAGGTTGGTAATTCAAAAAGAGCATTTAAAAATCTTAAGAATTCTAGGATTGTAGATAATGATATAGTGGGTGTCTGTAAAAGGATTAAAAAAAAAGGAGGTTGTTCAACTTAATAGGTATTAGTTTATTAAAGAAATAAAAGGCAGCTTGACTTTATCATCAAACAGAATCTAGAACGGCCGTTTCCCATTATTAGAACTCATCAGCTAGATACATCCTCGATGGTAAATCCAGAAAGGCGTGAAAGGGAATGGCGATCACCTTCGCTCCCGAAGGGTGAATCTGGCTGATGAGTCCTAATAAGGACGAAACGGCCGTTCCAGGTTCCCTTTCAGATAAACTCAAGGCGTGAAAGCTTATTTGTGTTGCCTCTGTATTTTAATTCTTTAATGAATTAACTGCACGTTATAGTTGTTTTATAGAAGTTATTACTTTAGTCTAAAAGTACCGATTCCTGAAAAAAAGAAGTGATTGGTTAGTTTTAGAAGTGGTTCTGGTTACATTCTATTAATCGAGTTTAAAATTTACCCTTTAAGATTCATCAAGAAAAAGATAAAACAAGCAACTGCCCAAACTGCCTTTCTAAAACTTCCTGAACATACGGAAGTACTCGTAACACCCGAACGGAAACGATCTGACTGCAGAAGTGGTGCAAGGGCAGAATACGATTGACATAAAAGGTCGGCTGCTAAACCCATACGGAGAAAACCAGGAAACATCTCAAGACCAGTTCCCTGAAAATGTTATTAAAAAGACAGAAGTAGGAAAGACGCGACGGAACTAAAAGCACTTTCCGTGCCTAACCCTTCCTGTTCGAATTTTAGGATCCTAGTGTGTTAAATGATATAAAATAATAAATTAAGAAGTCCCTAAAAGAATACTTTTCTTAAAGTCGTCCTTAATTTATTTTTTATTTTTTTAATTATTTTTTTTGTTAAAGTTTGTAAAGAAAAAGAAAATTTGAGATTTGTCGTAGGACTATCGTATCCGCGGGCGATATGTTCCAAGTCATTTAGCGGTTATGTGAAACTGCGAATACCGAACGCTATATATTACTTGATATCAGATACGTCATAAATAAATACTGTAAAGTTATTTTATAAATTACGTTCAGCAAGATATTATCAACATTTAAAAAAAGTAATAATAAAAGTGTATTTGTATTGTATTTCAATTATATCCAGAATTTTCATTTTCTCACTAATGGAAAGGACATCACGGCTTCTCTTAGGCTCCTACAGCCTCACTATTACGCTTTGGGACCATTATTACGGTAAATAAGGGCTTTCTGAATACAAACACTGCGAGAACGCTAGAAGCAGAATAGAGGCAAGTTCTGCGGGGAACGTGAGCAAAGAAATAGAACCGGGGACAAAGGACGATTGAGTCCAGTACTGGGAGCGTTTAGACTGCTGGATTTCACAATGTTAGGGCCGGTTCTCGTATGGTTCTCGTTTTGAAACTTATGAACCGTTTATTTCTTTAATTTTCCATTTTTGTTTTTCGGGCCGAGATAAACAGCGGATACTGAATCCGCGGATGTGGGGGTCCTGTGTATTTTAAAATTTTGATGTCTGCTGAATACAAACAGTAAAATATTTTCCTTTTTCTGATAAAAGAAAATGAATTCAACCCTCATTATTTCCATTGGTTAAATCCGACTCATTTTAAAAAACATCAAAGCGCGCAGAAATAGGGGATTAGCTAAAAGGATTCATTACCTTAACATTGTTTGGACACCATTAAACAATTTCTGAGAGAATTTATGTCATCTGATTTCTCGAGAAGAATCCACAAAGAAAAAAATAATTGAAATGCTGGATTATCACTCTACTGCTGTTTAAAACTTCTTTTATTTTTATTTTTTTAAGTTGTGAAAAAAATACAAAGTTTTTTTTTTGGGGGGGGTGTATTTTTATCCTATGTTTATTATTGAGCATGCGAAGTCTCTGTGTTTCACTTTTACTTGAACATACAAATAAATGGATAAACATAAGAATTTATCCATTTATTTGTCTGTTTGTACATCACATCACTGTATAAATCGCTTGTAGAATTATGAGATAACTCCTGAGTTAATCGTGCTCCGCGCCTGCAAAAAAATCTCCTGAAATGCACTCATTGCCTATTCCACGGGAACTAATGATGTTGACAACAGGTTTTGGGAATTATTTTATTATGATTTGTGCTGCCTATTCTACGGGAAGTACTTGATCGATCGGGATGAAAAGTGCGTCCTACTCCGTGTCCTTGACTACCTGCAAGCAAATTTCATTCCTATCCGTTATTGAATGACTAACAAACAAAAACTTACAGATTTACGCTATTATTTAGTAGTTAGAATTAGGATTTATTTATTTACTTTTCTATTTCTGCTTTTAATATGAGAGGGTACCAGATTTATAGAAATTAAATTCCATTTTAACAACTATGTAAATAAACAGAATAACTGTTCAAAAGAAAAGTTTTAATACGCAAGTAAATTTTTATTCAGAAAACTACAAAAAGATATACTAAATATTTTAGAACTGGAATAACTGAATTCGCGCCAAAAATAGTAAGAGCATTCAACATTTTATCCTTAGCTTCTTAACTTTTCATTTCGTATTTTCTTCTGATATTCTGTAGAATAACACAATGGTTCGTACGGGCTTTAATGTGTACAACTTCTTAACTTACATTACGGCGAATAACTGATTTGATTTGGCCGCTGTCTGGAATCCATCACAATTACTTTGGCAAACAGCTCGTGCTATGCAGATCCTGCCTGAAGACCCAATCTGTTGACTTGAAAAGATGTTCTACAGTCCTCCCACTAAATAATGAAAGCAAACTATGCTAAGCTGAGAATTTATAGCCTTCCGAAGCGGATCGATGGAATCCAGCCAATAAAAATTGGATTATATTTTAGCAAAAAGTAATTGGAAAAATCTTTTTAAAATGGGTCTGAAAAACGGACGAAGTGTATTTTTTTTTTTTTTTCACTTCATTCTTAAGAAATCTTTTATTTTTTTTTTTTTTATTCCCGGCAAACAACACTTGAAATTGGAAAACGATTTAAGAGGGGAAAAACATAAGTGCAGATAAAACATATTAAAGTGTTAATTCATTTTAGTTTTATTTTTAGGTTAGTAATCTTTTTAAAAAAAGGCTAAATATTTATTTTGAGACAAGGTTGAAATGAAAGAAAATGTACACTTAGGCCTTTTTACACATATTTATTTATTTATTTATTTATCTTTTTGAATAATAAATCATAAATTTATGAATTTATGCTGTGAATGTTATTCACTCTATTATTATTATGTAAAAGTTTCACACCTTGGGCTTCCCCAGCAAAGACAATATGACGGGTGAAGGACCAAAGCACCTATTGCTAAGTGTAAAGACGTGTAGCAAGAATGATAGGGATGTGTGGTTGTACCCACAAATTTCCTAACTATGCGTGTTGAGTTGAGTATCACAACCTTGTGGAGTTGTGTATAACTGTTATTGTGAAGTCCTAGTGTGCTGAGGCTGTGGTGCAATGTGTGAGGCACCAGACCAGTGGCGGACAGGACGATGGGTACAAGACGTACTCGGTCCTGCCTCCACTGCTTTCTGCAGCTCTTGTGCTAGGTCGGTGTTTTACTGATTTTGTCTGCGTGATTTTTCTGCATCTTATTTTTATTATTATTATTATTTTTTGTATTAGTGTCATTTCCCCTAACGGGACTGGAACTTATGTATTTAGAAATAAAAAAAAAAAATATTACTGTATCATTAGATATTCATTACTTAGTATTTTTAAATATTTAATTTATTTATCCTTTTATAAAATATACTGTGTGTCCAATGATCAGACGTTGGAGGAACGGAGTGTGATTCCAGGCGGAGATCGGGGTTTTTTTCTGTTTTCTCCTCCTAGGGTTCACCCAGCCCTCAGCAAAATGGCGATCGGGATTCGTTCCTGGAGTTAAAGGGAGGAGAGACATCGGACTGATCATCATCACAGCTCCGAAGGGACCATCATGGGACCCTTTAACGTAATTAATACATTACGTTGTGTAATAATGTAAATTACATAATTAATATAATGAATCCAAAACCTGCTCCGCTACCAAAATTTATTAGTATAATACCTTATTCATTAAAATTAATATAATCATCCCCAAAACAGAGTTTAAATACTGTCTAAATACACACATACATAATATATTTTAATGTTTCGTAATGCTGTTCCAATTTTAATTTTGCAGCATTTATTTTCAGAAGAAATAGAGAGTTTTAAAACGCCGGAACTTGTGTAGATTACCGTTAGGCCTATTTAGGTGTTGCAAACAGTCCCAATTCGAAGCTTACAACGGCGCTGTTATCCAACGAGTTACAGCATCTAAATGTTTCGTTTGCATTTTTATGAAGAACATGAACGTCATCTTATTCTTCTTTTGTTTATTTACGTAATGAAATTTGAATTAGTCTTCAGCCAATCACAGAGCAGGAAATGTTAACACAGTTGAAGTCAGGAGGTGGAATGATATGTCATGTCATTTAAGTAATTCATTCGCAAGCATAAAAGTGAAACATTCGTTAAAAGGAAGTTCCTGATAAGAACTCGGAGTTCACTTTCTTGAAAATCTTACTTTTTCTGTTTTTTTTTTGGTTTTTTTTTTAATTAAGTAAATCTGCAAATAGTGAAAGATATCTGTAATCACCTAATGATATTCCAACTCTCGCAGATATAATAGGATTAATAAGCGGATTAATGTGTATTCTTTGCTTGGGTTCTGTTGGAAACTTTGTCGACCCCTCGCGCTAATTTCTTGACAAGGACACACCCCGAAAAAAACTTTAAAATATAAAAGTTAGATGATCTGTTGTCCATAAATTTTCATGTCAAGCTTCAAGAAGACCCATCCAGCGGTTCAGAAGCTGTTAGGTGACACATGCAGACGGACTGATTTTATAAGCCTTACTTTCCCAGAGAGCATCAAAAACTTAATTTTTTAGTTAAACATTTAACTAAATCTTAAAATATAAATCTCTAGAAAGGCATCAGCTAAAAAATGAGTAACATTTATATTAAACTAGAAGTTAATGTAAACTGCTTCTCTTAAATTGTATTTTAAGCTCTGTTTATTTTCACAGAATGTCTGGCATTGTATTGAATGTTTAATATTCAACGAGCAATGGCATTTCTCAGAACAAACCAACTCTATTTTTAGTATCTCCGTAATTTCGTTAATAACATAAAAGAACTGTACAATAAAAGTATGAAACTAAGCTGATGACTTTGACAACGGTCTTATTCAACCGTAGTCATTGCGTCGTACCTTTAAAGCAGTGATCTCCAAACCAAGGACGTAAGGACGCATTCATTGGCAGGAGGGAGGAGAATTCCGAACCAGAAGCTAATTTTTTTTTTTTTTTTGGTAAAATGTTCATATCAGTTTTGAATTTCTTTATTTGTATCTCCTTAGAAAATTATTTTTATGAGATTGTAGTTTAAGGAATTTATTTAGGGGTGGGCGAGTACTCGAGTTTTCGAATATCTGTCGAGTATTTATTAATACTCGGAGCTCGAGCGAGTACTGTAGACTACTCGAAAACGCGAGTCGAGTAATTAAAAGTCTTAAAAATGTCGATCGCTATTATTTTACAAAAAATGTGTTTGACAGATTAAACACATACTTGAGTGTGTGTTGTTTTATTTAATCCCCATTCCTTTAAATGAATACTGATTTAATTCGTATAATCACGCAATAAGTAGAATAATTAATTCAACAGTCATCTCTTTTGTTCCCGAACACCGTAGTCGGTGCAGACGGGACAGAGACGGGACCGAGACAGCATCGCAGAAGCCGCGTAGTAATCTTTATCGTATCAGTATCGGTAAAAAAAGTTCCTCTTAACGTTGCCAAAAATAAATGTCCCGATTCTTAACATTACAAAAATTCCAGCATATTCAACAACGAGTTTGATATCCTTCCGTATAGCTAAAAGATTATGACATTAGCGAAGTGGGTGTGAATCGATACGAAATAAGATACACTTTGTTTCGACCATGCATTCACATTGCCACAGCCAAAGTCCAAACTTTAATCCATTCCAGTTAGTTTTCCCAGAAATACGAAATCGATGAACACAACAGTGCTCCAAGTGGTCGTAGTATCAGCTGATTCCTTTTGAATACATCGCGCTGTATTTGCCAGACTGAGTTAGTGTAACAGCCAGCCACCAGGATCGCTCGCATCTGTCAGGAGACTTTTATTATTATTAACTTACATGTTTTCTTTTTCATTTATCACTTATGAAGGAAAACTTCAAAGTTCAATTCCATTTCTATTGAGTTATAATTTACATGTTGCAATTGTAGTTTATTGGGGTACTTTACTTACTTGATTAATTCTAAATGTAATATTATTAATACTTACCTGACACTATTTTATTTACACTTGACCCTTTTTTTACAATATTTGTATCTTGAAGTATGGTCATTTCAGGTAAATTCATCAATTTATTTACATATTTTAACATTAAAAGTAAAGTAAAAGAAAAAGATTAAGTCAAAATTTTATAATTTTGAGTTTATACATTTGTAGGCTTATATAATTGTAAGCCAATATCTTAGAGATAAGGAACATTGATTGTTTTAAATTTTATAATAAAACTATTGGAAACTAAGTCTTTTATTTTTAACCCGTGCGATACTCGAGTAGTTGGCTCAACTACTCGACTTGAATCAAAAAACCACTACTCGCCCACCCCTAGAATTTATATTATATTGTCATAAATATAGAACTTGCCCGCCAAGTAGTTTATAACTAACAAGGGATGTGCGTGACCTCGAACGCTGAGAATCGCACGAAAACGTGCTTAGAATATAAATCGCTCATCTCAAAAATAGTGGTATAAGTCATTCCGAAATAAAACTCAGCTGTTTTCTGCTAGCGCACTTTGAAGACTGAATAGCTGTACAACACTATCAGGTCAGTAGGAAAAGTTTTTTGTTCTAATAGCGTAATTATTCTAAGCAGAACGAACTATAGCAATTTAGCCACAACATTGAAATATGTGTGTTTTTGGTCCTATTACATCGATATTTCATTTCTTCGCATTACCAAAGTTCCTCTCTTAGACCTTCAGTAGGTGATCATTAAAATGTCTCTCGTGATAAGACGTGCAGTTTTGCATGAGAATCACTCACATTACTGTTTTTGGCATGAGCGATTTAGATTCTAAGCACATTTTTGTGCGGTTCTCAGCGTTCGAGGTCACGCACTTCCCTTGTGAGATATGTGGCAAAAATGAAATAAAAAGCCAACACACACACAATAAAAAACATAAACACTTAAAAACACGACATGTTTCGTTCGGTCGTCACCGAACATTTACAAGTGAACATTTACAAGGTCACTTGTAAATGTATGGCTACGACCGGATGAAACATGTCGTGTTTTAAAGTGTTTTTTTATCATATGTGTTGACTGCTTATTTCATTTTTAATGATTACACACACACGTTAAATTTATTTCAAAGATATGTTGCAGCTCGTCCTTTATTTTAGTACAAAAATCATTGTTTTTCTACCTAATACACAGCTCATACATAGGTAAATTTGTCTCACTAATGGCCATGCGGGTCCTTCATTGCTCAGAAGATTTAATCTCCCAGCCATTCTGAACCTACGGAACTAATTAAATAAATTTTCTCGCGGTCATGAGCGCTGGTGTTGATTTGCTTTTAATATTTGCCTGAATTTAGAACTTGCTGTATTCAGAGCAATGGGCGTAATTCCCGAGTGGGATATTTTGGAGCCACTTGCCAGTTTCAGGCAAGTTTTCAAGAGCGTATAAAGCTGCCATAAAGGGATAACAATGTATTGACCACCGTTGTTTAGATCCTAATGCTTATCTAAGAGAATGTTTCTCCCAGCTGATTTCTCAAGAAGGACCTAAAGAAAATGAAATATAAAGTTAGATGGTCTCTTGTACTTTAAATATGTATGCCAACTTTAAAGCAGATCCATGTAGCTGTTTACATTTATTAGAACTCACATACAGACTAAGTGACTTCTTGAACCTCACTTTGCTAGGAATGTCTATAGCAGTTTTCGTTGTGTTCAATTTCTTTTACATGTAACTAGCAAACTTGTGATCACGTGATCTTGGATTCTGATATAATTTTCTCATAACCCGTGACCGCGAACGCTTTCTCACAACCTGGCGAGCGCATCTCGGAGACCATCTCACAAGGGAATGGTTAGGCTTGTCAGTCCGAAACATCCCTTGAAATTTTTATTATTTATTCAGGACCTTAAGTAGTTGACATATACCAAATTTTAGCTGCTTATATGCACTGAAAGGGGGTTAAAAAAATGCTAAAGTTACAAGAAATACGTCATCACTCTTTGCTTGCCACGCATGACGTCACTATCTCTCGCTGGTTTGCCGGCGCTCAAGGTCACACGGATGGCACGGCAGAGCAAAATCCTTACTTTTAAAAGTATACTGTTTATAAAATAAAAGCAATAACTGCAAAGTGTGGCTACATTTGTATTTTAAAAGAATTTAATTCTACATAGAAAAAAAAAGAAAGAAAAATATTAAATTAAAGAATTGAACAGAAATTTATATAACGCTAACTGTAAACTATTGGCATATTATAAATAAAATTACCAATAAAAATAATGACAATAAAATCGAAT
>JAFIDM010000007.1:986813-1006910 GCA_023159025.1 Thereuonema tuberculata
ACACGATTTCTCATTTATTTTATTTGCTATTCACAAAAATCAAAAACAAATAAAAAATGCATGAATGTTTCACATAAATATATTTATGTTTACATTTCATTGAAATATTTAAATGAATCATAATACGGGGAAATGCATGAGACTTTTGCTATATTTTAATATCCTTTTCATAATTTTAAAACAGTCAATAAACAACAATAATTTCATTAGGTAGCATTTTCCTAGTGACAGACATTCAAAGTACTAAATTCCTTGACACCTCCTGAAGAGGCTAATGGCCAGATCTCGTGTTTTCCGTAATTCATATGCAAACGAGATCGTCAAGATCCGTCAGTTGGACTATATCACTTTTCTCTTACATCTCCTTTCTGTATCCGCCTAGTCCCTCACTCTACTCCTACTCTCTTCCTGTTCCATTTATTCCAGGTATTCATAATGCCTAAAATATGTTCTCCCTGTCGAAAATAAACATGTAAATATTTGCTATAATTTCAGTAATTTTCTCTTTTGTAAATATTTTCACCTCATCGTTGTGTTATATTTTCCCTTTGTTAATTCTCTTTGTTAATTGCCTACTCAAGACGCCCACTTGTCTTCTCGACGGGATTGTCAAAATCTCATGTAAACATTTATCTTGTACAATTTTATTGGCAATAAATTGAATTGAATATGGACGGCCCCCCATTGGCCAGCGTTAGCAATGCTTAAGTCCTCGATGTAAACATTAATTTTTAGCTTTTCTTAATTTTACCGCTATCAGAATGTCTGGGGCTAAAGAAAGGGCTCGTTCCTGATGTACCAGCCACTCCGACAACGAAGACATCAACGCTAACGAGTAACCGAGAGTCTGCAGATGTTGGGATTAAGGTTGATATTTCTTCTCCTTCTCGGCTCTGGCCAGATCGAATGCCGGTTGTCGGTTCTCGAACAGCATGTAGTTCTCGAACCATTGACGTTCAGCACCAGGTCAGGGAGGCAACCCATTCAATCGGCCCGAAAAAATTACAGATAAGCAAGAAAACATTGAATTTAAAATATTTTTCCTCAAAAAAGGGATGAGAGGGACCCGCATTTTTTTATTTGATTTTGATACGTCCATAGCCTTTGTAAATTCCATTTTCAGCATTTCCGTCTTAGCACCAACGGGGAATCGCGCTAACAAATCAACGTGGGCTCGGAGACAGGAATCCGTGTTGGAAGTACAGTCGTGACTGCATCAGGGCACGAAATCCCACTCATCCCCATGCAGATATACAATTCGCCTCGTTTATATACTTCATAAAACATTCTACAATTCTAAATCGACCCTTCCCAAGGTTATTGTTCGTTTTTTAATTCTATTCTTAATCCTTCTAATTTATTTTCTACCCCAACGTCTTCAAGGTAATAAGGAATTTGTTTATTTATAGTGATTCTGTAATTTTCACGTAATACAATAAAAAATTAACAATTTCTTTCAGAATTGAAGTATTAAATGAATAGTTCCGATTTCTCGTTCGACAACTAATCGGCTTTTTCGCTTCCAAATAACCTTGAGCATTTCATTACTTATTAATTGATAAGGAAAATGGATTTAAACTGAAAAAAGTGAAGCTAAATTATAAAATTATAATCTCTTTATAATTTATACGACATTTTGTTTTAATTAATATGGACTTCCGTTCAAATAATGTTATTGCTGTATTGTAAACAACAGGACTGAATGGGAAGCAGAAGGGCAATGTGTGTGATTTCATTCATTCTGTAAATGATAAAAATCAGAAAAATTTAAATTTCGGTTTAAATGTAAATGAATCATTTATATTTTCTTCTCTACTTGATTTTTATATAACTGAATTAATTATATTTAAGCTCAAAACCAGCTAATTTTTCGATAGAAAATACGTTTTACAAACTTAAAAAGCTTCTATTTCTTATTCTATGAATAAATAAAGTAATAATGTATTCTAAGAAAGCAACATTCTTTGCAGAGTCATTCACAGCAAAGTTAAATATGGATCAAGAAGATACCATGTTGGTGAAAGACATTATCCCGGTACAACTGGACAGTCATTGATCCTCTGTCGAAGATGTGCAGTGGTATACAAGAGCCCAGCATTATGCCTACCCGCACCATAACACCGCCAGCCCCGTTCACGACGGTATTGAAAGTGCTTTGTCGTGTTGGTCATAGTATGAATAGAACCAATTCCAGTTTTCCCTTGGATGTCGTAAGATTACCACTAACGGATTTGGAACGACAAGTTCCTTTGATTTCAACTCTGAGAGAAATTTTTATGTAGTACAGTATTTGTATAAATTTTGTATAGATTTCCTACAAATTTGGCTACATGCCTTACCACAGGTCAATAGTTAGTGTTGCGTCATGCCGTCCCTAGTACGGGTACATGCGGCGGTAAGGATTGATATAGTCATAGCGACGTCTAATGTTTTCCTGCGGAAGATCCTTCCATAGCTGCTGAACTGCTGTTCCAGATGGTTCTTACCCGTTGATGGCGGAAGCTACCATCCCAGTTGGTCACACGTTCAATGGACGACAAGACCTGGCGGGCGAAGGAAGGATGTCGATAGGACGGAGACAGTTCAAGGAAACCCGTGCTGTTGTGAGAGCGCATTAACTGATTGAGAAATGGACCGTTGCAGCCACTCCATGAATTCGCAGAATCATTATGGAATATATGTTATATCATTGAACATTACGGTATGTTAAAAAACTACTTCTTGTTGTAAAAAGCTCTTGAATTGCATTTGTTTTGTAAATGTATATCCTGTTGTGATGGATTTAGATATTCATCGACCATTTAACATAAATCCAACCTCATTATTGTAGATTTTTCGGCTATGTTGCACAATTTGGTAAATGTTCCTGGTTCTTACGAATTATTTTTGTTGTATCTGAAAAAAATTCCCATTATTTCCGAGTGTTTCGAAGATCCTGTACAACAGGGTTTCTTAACCTGGGATCCGTGGAAATAGATCTCAGAGGGTCTGTAAAAAAAATGGCATATTTAATTTCACTAACCTCCTGGATCGGCTTAAGGCGCTAACCAAGGTAATCAAGGCATCGGGACTCCTGTAAGCGAGGGTCACCACAGTTCAAGTAGTCTCGATGACTCGGGTTGGAAAAGCAACTTTCCATCTGTCTTTTTCCAACTACTTCATATCCAAGGTAGATTTAGGCTTTCAGTGAAGAAAGATAAAATTAACTTCAACTACTTCATAAAAGAAAGGAGACAAATAGGAGATGATAATCTAGTGGGCGGAGATATACCTTAATTAATTGCAACAGACAGAGTCATCTAGTGACAGATTTTTATAACCAATCTCAAAAAATTTCACCACTTTATGTGCAATGTACAACTGTCAAGCACTTATTTTTTTCCACAAACAGATCACAAAAAAGGTGTGACGATGTGTAAGTTGTAGAGGAGCGCAAAAAGGCCTTTCATAGTTTTCTTATTGCGATAAGAACAATAACTTTAAAAAGTATGAAAAAAAACCTTCATAAATAAAATAATCACAATAAAGATTAGGGTTTCAAAGTCCCCCCCCTCCACTCCCAATTATTCGGTTGGGAAGAGTGAAGTGGAACATTCGGTTTCCACTCGGGTCGATCTCGATGTCATCGGTCTACGTGGTATTAAAAATTTTCACCAAACGAGAGAACTGAAAATGCCGCGTTGATTTAGCCCCAGACATTCTGATAGCGCTAAAATTAAGGAAAGGTAAAAATTAATTGTGTACATCGTGGACTGAGCATTGCTAACACTGACCAATGTCCCGTGTAGCCGACATAGATTTAAAGATACCGCATCGGAAAACAAGTCCTTCATTAAAACAGAAAATAGCTTCAATTATCATTTATAAAATAATTTAATTGTAATTAATTCCTTTTTTTGAGAAAATAGTATAATTTATAAATTTTGTTTATTTTGTAATTGCTACAAAGAAAAATACAACGTTATATATCTAAATACATATTTGTGGGTGAACTTCGAAGCCCTACAAACTGTTCCTCATACTATAGTTTAAAACATCAGGCAAGGCCCACTGGAGAACATCACTCGAGGACATCACTATAATGACGTCACATGCAAGACTACGAAGCAAACTTCCGAAGTCTCACTACTCTAGATCTATAAGAAATACAACTCTGGTGACAACGAAACTTAGGAAAAGGAGAAAGGACATACAAATTTGACAGTGTGGAGTTAGTGATAATCCTTCTAACGACCCCCCCCCCCATTCACACTGTCTTACCCTTTACAATGGCTTCTCAGAAGTTAAGACATCTACCGGTGAAAAATGGAAATTAAATTTCCAATAGAAAATGCAAATATAGCGAATTTCATAATGATATCTTTAGATATTTTTACATCAACTAAAAGAAATGGAATTGCTAATGAATATTGAGGTTTCCGAATGAAAAAAATTAAGGAAATAAACTGCTATTTAGGTGTACAAAAATCCCAAACTAATTCGCTGCATATGAAATTTACGGTTATTTTTTTAAAATTTAACTATTGGGAAAATAATGGAAATGTTGCATTCTAGGAATAGATTATTACTTTATTTATTCGTAGAATAAAAAATGGAAGCTTTTTCAAGCTTGTAAAATGTGCATTCTATCGAAAAATTAGCGTGTTTTGAGATTAAATATAATTAATTCAGTTATCATGTAAAAATCAAGAATAGGAGAATATGATTCATTTATATTTAAACTGTCAATATTTTAAATTTTAGTAGCATTTTTATCATTTACAGAACGAATGAAATCACCCAAATCGCCCTTCTGCTTACCATTCAGTCCTAGGTTTACAATACAGCAATAACATTATTTCAACGGAAGTCCTCATTAATTAAAACAAAACGTCGTTAAAATTATAAAATCTCAATTTTATAATTTATCTTCACTGTTTCAGTTTAAACCCATTTATCTTATCAATTAATAAATAATGAAATGTTCAAGGTTATTTGGAAGCGAAAAAGCTGACCTGTTATCGAACGAGAAATCGAAACTATTCATTTAACTCTTCAAATCTGACAGAAATTGTTTATTTTTTTATTGTATTACGTGAAAATTACAGAATCACTATAAATAAACAAATTCCTTATAAACTTGAAGACGTTAGGGTAGAAAATAAATTAGAAGGATTATGGAATAGAATTAAAAAACGAACAACAACAACCTTGGGAAGGGTCGATTTAGAATTGTAGAATGTTTTACGGAGTATATAAGCGTGGCGAATTGTACTTTTGTTCGGGGATGGGTTGGATTCCGTGCCCTGATGCAGTCAAGACTGTATTTCCAACACGGATTCCTGTCTCCGAGCCCACGTTGATTTGTTCGCGCCTTTCTCCGTTGGTGCTAAGACGGAAAATCTTCAAATGGAATTTACAAAGGCTACGGACGTATCAAAATCAAATAAAAAAATGCGGGTCCCTCTCATCCCTTTTTTTTTTTTTG
This sequence comes from Thereuonema tuberculata, assembly GCA_023159025.1. Lineage (NCBI taxonomy): Eukaryota > Metazoa > Arthropoda > Chilopoda > Scutigeromorpha > Scutigeridae > Thereuonema > Thereuonema tuberculata. Next base: position 992,281 of record JAFIDM010000007.1, read on the forward strand.
GTGGAAAAATATTTTATATTCAGTTTTTTCATGCTTATCTCTAATTTTTTCGGGCCGATTGAATGAGTTGCCTCCCGGACCTCGTGCTGATTACAGCTACGCCCGCCTTATTAAAAGACTAATGCACTTGGATTCCATTCGTTGGCGCTAAGATATATATGTTGAATATTTGACGGAACGACGCCGGTACGGAGTAATCCCCAACCCTTCCGCTTTCTTACCTCTACCCACCTGCCGAAGCGATCTCCTGCTACAGGCTCCTCAGGCAAAAGAAAGACAGAAGTTTCGCTGTTTCTGATTCATAAATATGCATGCCATATTTCAGGAATACCTATTCATTGGTTTATTAGGAATAGACACTACAGATTGACTGGCTTTATGAGCTTCACTTTCCAAGGAACGTAGATATGATGATATATCTCTAGAAACTCTCTTGAAAGATTAGCGTATTTATAGCGTTCAATCTCTTCTTAAAGAACTTCCACGCATTTACAGACTTCACCAGACTGGAATGAATAGATCGCTGAATACACGGATGTCCTTACATTAAGGGTTCTTGCAGAATGAACTGTTCTGGTTGTCTGGTCGGGACCAAACTTGGTAGGTGGGTGCAGAAGGACTTCCCAATACCATGCCCACACAAAAAATTAAAATGGTAGAACACGTTCTGTCTGAATAACTAAAGTTCAGTAATGCCCGCTATGTAGTGGCAGTGCGGGTCACAACACAGGACGAATTGTGTGGCAGTTTTGGCATTGATGGTACAGTACTGTATGTCAATTGTCAGCCAAGGCCCATTTGGACCTGCAAACAAGAGTCTGACTGATAGGACATCTTAAGGCAGGCCAGTCACAAGTGGAAGTGTCTCGTGCACTGAACGAGTAAGCTCTCGCTTATAGAGGCATTTCCAGCAGGATGGAAATATTGCCCGACGCTATAGCAGAGGACGTCCACGAGTCACCACACCCCGGGAAGAGCACTATCTGTCGCTAATAGCCAGACAGAAGCCCCGAAGCATTGGACATCACCTTGCCAGCAACACAGATCACTGTATCCAGACAAACAGCGTAGAGGCGACTCCATGCAGTTTGTTTGTTTGCGAGGAGATCGAAGAGGTGTATTCCCTTGATCCAAGCGTTGCCAATGGGGACACTTGTTGTGTGCACTGAACACGCACCATGGACACAGGCACTATGGAGCTATGTCTTGTTTTGTGACGGTACCATCTACACTGTGATTCGCGAGTGGAAGGGGCAAGGAACCAGGGCCAATCTTGCCAATAATAACAAAAAAAGTCGACATCTGTTCACAGGTTGTTAGGGGGCCGGCCTTAGAAGTGGGGTATGACCTTAAAGTTGTGATGTGCATAACTGCCGTAAATTCTGAGCTATTCAGCTGAAATTTTTTGGATACTAGATAGCCTTAAGGACTCGGATATTATTTTCAATCACTATTCATAAATCTCAAGATGAGAAATACACTTACCGCGATGGATGTGCTGCAGAGATATTATTAAAATAAAAATAAAAATTTCGCTTTGCTTTCGTTAAGACACTTAAAATATAAAATTTGTTTGTCTTGAAGTCACTCCTTTTCATTTTAATTTACATTCTATGGAAACATTTTGAAAGCTATTCTTGAACAGCAGATGATAAATATTGTAATACCTAACCCGGAATTCCGAAATCCAGAACTTTTCAAGATGTCCTACTGTCCTCCAAATGAAAGTTGGCCGGCGGAAGTTTGAACTGCGCAGCCCTTCCGGTAGCTGATCAATTATGTTTTCCTGTCACAATGGACGATGGCGTCTGTTTTCACTGAGAAAGACATGTTGATAACACCAAATTAAAACTTCTCTCGACTATTTAGCGTTATTTCAATACCAGTTGCTAACAATAAGTATTTATATAAATAAATAAATATATATTATTTATAAATACAATGCTCTTTTGCAAAGTAACAAGCGATTACCGTAATGGCGGCGTCCTGTCATAAAATCAGACGGAAGTGCCTGACCAGACTAATCGATGATACATGCGCAGATCTCACAAAAACAGGGCGGCCGTCTCTCATTTGGAGGACAAATATGTGGTGAATGCCTATGTGATCATGTGTTCTTCTTGCGCTGAGTAATACATTGGTCACTTAAGGAATATTAGAAAGATAAACTGATGCTAATTGCTTGGGATTATAAAACAAGGAACTTCTCTGGTTTTCTTTTATCAACAGGGAATTCTAGGATATTCCTTTTTGTCAAACCTTTGTGTTTTGTGTTTCTAAGCAGACATTAAACACTGACCGATAGTAGCTTGATTTCTCTGTAATCGATCTTTCAATGGCTTCCCGAGGACGGCAACGGGAAACTTCTTCAGTATCTTTCCGCAGGATAGTCTATGAGAATGCGTACCTCCCTTCTCTGAGATCGCATTTGAAGATGAATCGATTTTTCTGATTTTAACTAGAATAGGATAAATAATAATCTAAAGTACACATACCTTCTCTGGTTGGCTAAAGATAGACTGCAGTCACCCCTACCAAGGACTGAGTCCAGGAAGACTTAAGGTAATTCATACTATCCGTCGACTTCTTCTTTCGATATTCCTTCCGAAATTGATGTAAATAAATTTATGATCTTTGTTATGTTTGTACTCATTTTTAGATAAAATACAAACACTTTTACTTTTGAAAGTAAATATTTTTCACTTCTCTGCAGTACCACCAAGCCATATTCCAAAATCCGCAATATTCTCGGTCCCAAGCATTCAGGATTAGAAATGCTCAACTGTACATAAACAAAAAATTCATTTGCTGCTGAAGAATACTAGGCTGCTTTTTAAGAACAGAATGTTTCTGATAAATTGCTAATGAAGTTAACGCATATCACTGCAGTTACGGCATACGTTTAATTAATAATGTAGAACTGACAATGTCACTGATTTTTACATGTATAATATCTACGAAATAGTTAATAAAAAACACACAAATTAATTATCATAATTTCTAAATATAAATTTTATTGCAAAGTCGAATAAAATTATTTACAAGGTAATTTGATGGTCCTTCTACAATCCACATGATATTTCCCCCCCTTTTATATAGAAATATACAATCTATTTGCAGTAAAAAGTATTTATTAAAACTCATTTTTTAATAAAAGTTATCAAATAGTATTCTGAAATTTAATCGTAAAATGGCAAAAAAAAAATTGAATTTGGCGGATTTTATTTTTTTTTATTTTGGAAATTGTATTTTTGAAATGTATTATTTGAAATATAAGATTAAATTAAGTTGGTTTATTTACTAAAATTAAATAGCAGTTTATAGCTGATAATAAACCAGAATAAAGTGACTTGTGGTTATTACAAATAATAACAAGGTGGAACCGAATGTAATAGATGGAAATATTAACATTGTTGCACAACGAATCATCAAACTCCTGTTGGCAAGAATACGAAGATGGCAAAGAAATGAAGCTTTTCATTCGTACATTTAGTGGTTGTCTAATACACCACGTACTTAACGGTTATTTTAACTTGGCTTCAGAAGGTGCAAGAAGGGTTGTTTCAGATTTGAAATGGCTCTTAAAAAATTAACGAAATTTTGAAAACAGTATTTACAAATACATTGAAAATGTAGAACTGAAGATGTCAGAAATGCAGGATGTAAATAAACAACGAAAATTATAGTGAATCTTTAAAGAGATAAAAGAAGCTCTTGACAACTGTGTCATCACAAACCATGTGACATGACATCGTCACCAAACAACCGTTTGCTATGAACGAGGACAACAACAAGAGCTTGTTTGTCGTGGTTTTCTTTGAGAAAAACCAAAGAAAAAAAAAGTTATCTAAAAGCATTCTAAAAGAATGAAAGAATGTCCATATTATTGTTTTTTTTCCCCTTTGTTCTTGAAAACTTGAGGAGAACCTCAATACGAAGCAAACTCCGTTTTTGCATATTTTTCAAGTTTTTACTGCCATACCAAATTACACTCGACCACGAGAAACTGTTGTTCTGCTCAAAGAAGCTATTTTAATTTTCAATAACAAAGTTTTAATTTCATGCATTGAAACTGATTTCTTAAGTAAGATTACAGAAGTATAACAGTCATTTTGTATTCCCCAACGTATTAATCAACAGTTCTTGTGATAGGAGGAAATGTGGTATGGCAGTACAAACCTTTAAAATAAGCAAAAAATACAGCTAGCTTCGTGTTGATGTTTTTCCTAAAATTCTCAAAAATAAGGGGGAAAAAAAAGCTAAATGTGGGGGGGGGGGGGATTTTTTCAACTTTTAAAACTGCTTTCAGATAACTTTTTGTTTTTGTTTTTTGCCTTCTTAATATCAAAGAAAAACCATGACAAACAAGCAATTGCTGCAGTTCTCCGTTGTACTGAAACGTCCATAAATTCGCCATTAATGCAAATTAAGCTAAATATAATTAAAGGCAGAAATTCACGTAAAGCTTGAATGATTAATAAACATTAAGCTACTCTAAAAATAAAATTATAAATTTGTTAAAACACTTGTAACTTAAAAAAAACAAAAAAAAAATAAAATAAAAAAAATTACATTATTTTTTTCTGTTTTTTTTTTTCTTTATTTTTAGTTTCCATTCTCTCCTGTGTCTTCTACTAGAAATTATAAAATTTTAGAAAAGTCAACACTAATAACAAATAAAAATAGAAAAAATAGAAGTAAACTGCAGTCTAGTTTGTTCCCATTGATTTTTCTTATAGTCCTGAATATGGATATGGCCTTAATGTAAGGAAGGGCTAATTCGGTTTATTTTCATTTCTCTAATAAAGAATTTTTCCTTTTTTTAAAAATTATTAGAAGTAAAGTTTTCTTTGCCATTTTACGATCAAGTTCCTTGAATAACTTTCGCTACATTATGCTTCTATTTACAGGTATTTCGATTGTCAAGTCACACTTGTGGAAAATTGTTCTATTTACGAAAAAGCAAAGCTACAAGATCAATTCAAACAACTTTCAAAAAGTCAATCGAAATCATTTTTATTATTGCTGAGAAGAAAAAATGTCATAAGCAGTTGGTAATGACATTGGAAAATATAAGTATTGATTTTTTTTTCTTATTACATAAACATTATAAATGATTTGTCATTTACGGAATATTCAGTGTGATATGTTTTACGTCGCGATGAAGTCGCCCGGCGATGGCCGAGATGTCTGTAATTGCATGAGTTCATTGCATCTCGATGAGCCATGAGCAATCTTTCTCTCTTCCTATTCTTCCCTTCTAGGGGCTGCGGAAGGCTATTGGGAGAACTGCCGCAGTTTTCATTGAAATTGTTGCTCACTGAAGAAGTGCGACGGCCGCTGACAATTGTCGAAAGATATATACGGCGTAATCGAAAAAAAAAGACTACCTTTACAAATGAACTCCACTTTAGTGATTTCTATATAAAAAGTTTACTTTCTTAGAATAATAGAACTGAAAATGTAACTTCAATATAAAAAAACAAAGTTGTGGGATATAAAATGTCTGTAACGGTATCTTTATCGGCAATGTCACAGCTCTAATATCTAGAATAACAAAGTTACAGCTTTCCTCAAATTCCTTTGAGTAATTATAGTTTCGCAAATCATTTATTATATTTCCAACTCTAGCAAATAATAACTCCTGGTACACATCTATTCTTACACTGTATTGTTACGTTAAATATGATTCTGTAATAAAACTCAGTATTAACAATTCTTAAAAGTAATCTCCAGGTAACGTGAACGTACTCTACTTTCCTCTGTGCATAGAATGTATTATAAGAAATCAAAAGAAAAATGGCGGCTATAGCTACAATGAAAACATTTACATTTACCAAGTTACCTAATTAGCATTTCACATTTTATACAACTGGCATTGCAAATCGGTTTGATAAAAAGTTTTCTAATCCAAATTCTGTGAAGCATTTTATTATTGTAAACCCATGTTACTTCAATAATAGTTACTCTGTGCTTCAGGAAGTACTGCTATAACGCGGTAATTGTGTTCTTGAAGACCTTTTGGACAGATCGCTTTACAGCACCAACAGGTTCAATAGACTCTTGTATGCTAAGGGATAAGTGAACAGCCCTTCTGCTTTTCCGTTATTATACAGTATTTTTTTTAAATGTATTAATGGTATAAACATAACATATTCTATTAGATTCTACAACGAAAAGAATTAGAGATAAAGACACTGTGATAATGCGATCAATACCACACAATACATATTAAACAAATATTTAAAAAAAGGACATGTTTCGAGAAGCCCGAATTAAACGGCTCTTTCCTCAGACTACAGAACATCAAAGGAATAGAAAGATTATTAAGAATAGAAATAGAAATTGATTCTTTCTGTTCCTTTGTTATGTAGTCTGAGGAAGAGAGCCGTTTACTTCGGGCTTCTCGAAACATGTCATTTTTTTAGATATCTGTTTAATATATATTGTTATTGATCGCATTGTTATTTCCCGCACGTTAATTATCTTCATCATAAAGACACTGTGCTTTTCCAAATTTAAAATAAATAAATAAATAAATTCATTAAATCTAATGATATCAGATCAAACTTGCCAAAGAGGGTTGAAAGAATAGATTAAAACTTTCAAATTATTAAACAAAAGTTCCATAATTATAACTAAACTATTCAATATTTATTTTATTTTTTTAAAATTTCAATTTCATTTTCAAATTTCTTTTTTAAACACTGCCATCCCTGACATATCAATCTCTTCGAAGTATAGACTACATTTTTTTCACGGATCCCAATTGTGTTCCAACCAAAAAAAAATGATGCTAATCAATCAAAAGAAAATTAAAAAAAAATATGTAGAATCCATTATACGAAAATATCATCTGCTTGTGAGTGTGCGTGTTTTTTTTTTTTTTGTCAAATTAGACTCATCAAAGTCTACTTAAACTGCTGGTCTTTGCTAATTCGCGCTCTACCGAGAGTAGACTCGCGTTATAGAAATCACACTCATCGCGTTACATCCAATTCGTCTAATCGAAATACGAATCGTAGCAGAACTTCCTACAGCAGATATAATCGTTGAAAATACCAGATAAACGAGTAAATAAAGGCTTAAAATTTTGTATTATTATTAGAAATGCAACGTATTCAACGACACTTTGTTACTTTTTTCTTCTGTTTGTATTATAAGGCTTTTGTAAGCTTAGTTCCAAGGATTTGTATCTTCAGTCTGATTGAAGAAATTCTGCTTCAACATTTCAAAAATCCTTCATTAATTACTTTATGCAGGTATATGAATAAGCCAAAAATTCTGTATATGTAATAAAATACTAGTTTCAGGAAGAGATGAGAATAAATAAGTGTAAAGCAATATAAATAAACTGGAATACCATAAATCTAAACTAAAAACATAAAAACACATTAAAAATAAAGAAAAAGAAAAGTCATGTGCTGGGAATGAATTTCTTATGCGCATGTAAACGAAGAAAAATGTCTAAAAACACATTAGAAAGGTTCCATTTCTTTTCCCACTTTACCTCAATACACCTCCGTTGTGACACTTGCTTTGTTCTTTATATGACTACTGTTGATCAACTGATGATCGCCATATTAGCGTGAAACAGGCTGTCTTGAGATGTCACTTACGAACATTGGTCTCACTTTTTAAAAGTGTTTAGCAATATAAACAAATCCTAAAAAGTTAAGAGGAGACTGAGTCTATATAACTGAGCGTTATTTACAATTTATAATATATAAAAATTAGTAAATATATTTTTTTTTAACTGAAGGCAACATGAGGTTAAAGTAAAGTAGAGGTGGGTTGCTCTACCTCGTGGGCTCGTTGAGATAAGGCTCCAGAGAATAACGTCATCGGAACTCAGCCGAGACTAAGTTGCTAGCTCCGCCTTTACTCCCGGGATTCCTATTTTACAGACGGATGAGTAAACCTTAGGACCCGTCTGAAGGAGAATAAATATGGGAGCTCTACCGGAGATAGAATACCTTTTTCTCCAGGCCGCAATCAAGTACTTAACTATCTGAGCTACTGCAATTTAAAGGAGCTATTGTAGTAATAAAAATAAACAGTAAAAACAAAATATTTTGGCCAAATTCTTTTATAGATACTTCGATTTTAGGCATATTTCTCACTTTCACTGCATGGTCAGAAAACTGGAAGCAAATGTGGACGCTATCGTCTAAGAAATGTATGTTAATAAACCCTGAGCGAAATGTAGATTGTCAACCGAATCTGTGATTTCATGAATATTCAATCCAAACACTTTCCCACGTCAGACGAGTTTAATATTAATTGAATGATTTAAGCACGTAGCTTAAATTAATTAAGAAAATTGAGTGAAATTGACTTAAGTAGGATGTCCAAATTGACTAACAGAACTTAAAGATGAGATGTGTAAGTTGAAAAAGAATTAAACTCAATTGAGAATTGAGTGAAAATGAATTAGAGAAGGATTTTGCAAATGAATAAGAGATATTAGACTTAAATGATATAAAATCATCACAAGAAGAAAGTACCTTAAAAAAAATGAAATAAAATAGCATTTTATTGTGAAAGGAAAATATTAGGCCTAACCTGAGATCTTGTTTAATTAATTTGAGAGAGGATTTACGAAAATAAAAAGACTAACAAAAGGCTTAAACTTAATCAGGATAGAAAGAATTTTAGTCTCTCTTCTCTCTTTTCGTAGTTAGTTCACTTAACTCTTTAAAAGGAAAAACATCATCTGACTTCTGAGGTCAAGGCCGTCCATTGAATATGGCCGCTATTTTAAGTGACTGATTATAATCGCGTGATACAAATATCTCAGAGCTGTTTCATTCTTTCGTTTATCACAATTTCATAAAAGATGATTTCCCTTCGGAATTGAAAGTAACCAGACTTAGAATTGTTGACTTAGTAAAGATTATCCAATTAATAAAGGCTTATTATTTTCTACTTACGTTTAAAAAAATAGCTTTAACAGCAACTATTTAGTAAACGAATTTAAAATATAAAAACCACTGTCGAATGCTGTGAAATTTATCAGCTAATAAAAATATTTTTTTAAAACTATTTGTTCACTGCACATGATCTCCGAAACACCTGTCAATCATCAGTTGCCTAGCAACAGAGCTTTTTACTTTACCAGGCTGGTAGATCACACTTCGAAGTAAATAAAATAAAAAAAAACACTACTGGTGAAAAAAAAATGTAAACTAAATTAATAACAAAAGTTAAAAAAAAATCTTACACTTATAACAATATCATGATTCATATCTTATTACCAGAGAAGAAAAGACAGGTGGCCCTTCTTATTCGAACAACCCTATTTTGAAGAGTGCCCACTCGCTCGCTCGATTGACAGGACTGCAGAGTCTTGGTAATAGTATGTTTTAACTTAGCCTCAGAGAGGAATCTGACTACAGAACCGAACGCCTGTATTATTTTTTAAATGCAGTTACTTTTTTAACAGAAAAAAAAATATTTAGTAAAGCCGTAAAAGTAAAGAAAATATCAAAATATATTCAAATTAACAGGAATTCACATTAAAAAGCCATTATGTAGAGGAACTGTAGGATTAACTTTTTAAATCAATGAAAATTAAAAAAACCAAATAAAACGATTTTTAAATAGCTGTTATTAATACAGGTACATGAGTATACCTAGTAAGACTGTAATGTATAAATTTGCAAAATAAATAAAAATCTATCTGTATAAAAAAAAATATGATTTTTTTCTGCCCGCTTCTCCTCCGAAACCATAAGACACATAACAAATAAGGTGTCAAATGTTAGGTATTAATATTAAGGAAGGCTTTCATCGATGTGGGTCAACCGGACATCCCGGGTCTCCGCGACGGCCGAGACGGTCGCCGTAACGCGCTCGCGGGTTGTGAGAAAATGATCTCAGAATACACTTTTACCGGGTTGCTAATATATAATAATAATAATAAAAAAAAGCAAATACAATTATGTATATTTTACTGTCAGAATTCTATTTCACTAATTCACTTAAGCAGAGAAATTGTTACTAAGATATAAGCAGAGCACGTTTTAGATTGATTTTGTTAAGAAAATTACCTATCTTTTTCTTCATATTCATTAAAATAATTATATATTTATAAACATAAAATGATTTTACTAAAGATACGATCTTTTTCGAGCTTGTCAGGGTCTCAGCAGCCAGAACTATCCAGAGTGCATAGACTGAAAGGTGCACGAGGGAGAAAGCAATACAATCATAGGACCTCTCAAAACAATATTACATTAAAACGTGGAAACCAAATCCTAGGACAGATAAACAAGAGGCATTTGATCCCATTAAGAACTAAAAAATAAATAAATAGAATTACTTTGTTTCCTTTGATATTACTACAACTATAATAGCTATATGCTCTGCAAATGAAACGAAGGACAACTGTAAATAATTTTAAGTTCTGACAGTAATGGAACTCTTCCATTTCAGAAAGGGCAGTGCATATCTCGGAAATTCCTTTGCAGTAATTAATTAAACAAAACCCACTGATGCTGAATGCGATTTGAGGCTTATTTCACTGAAATTTCTTTGTTCATTACTCTTGAGACTTGTGGTGTCGAAGCACTTTGACATCTGTGGTCTTTTCGGTGTTGGAATCTTTCGTTCTGTTTGGAACGAATCTTCCATCAACGCACGAAGCGGGAAAAGCCTCAATCCGACCTTGGAACTGGAAGAACAGGATCTTAAGAGAAGTCGTAAGTGCAGTTTGTGAGTCCTTCTAAATCCTGAGATGGAATAATGTCTTCTGCTGGTCTTACATTAGCCTTAATCATCTGATCACGTGTCTACAATAGCAAAAGAAATAAAAAAAATATTTTTAATGTTAGAACATTTTATAAAAACAAAGAATACTTCAGTTCAGTAACATCCACGAATGTAAAATTTAAATATTAAAAAAGTGAGTTATGTGCATTCAAAGACAAGATTAACAAGATCCAAGAACTTTTAACACATCTGAGTCTATTTTTTTTTTACCTTCAAGAAACCAGAAATTCAATAGATCTTTGCTCTTGTAGTTCTCTATTTGCAGCTCTTCTATTTGTAATTTGATGTCGCAATAAATATTATACAGCTCTGATCAAGATTACTTAAAAACTATTTACTCCGTGGGGAAATACTTCTGTCGATAAAGAGTTTTTCTTTACTTCATGTTATTAAAAGCTGATCGAGGTAATTCTTAACCTTCATTGTCTTGTCCATTCGTTAACCCATGCTTTGTAATTGACTAACTCACAATAAATAAAGGCGTAAACTACACTCATTGCCGAAATAATTTGCGCAATCAGAACAAATCATCCAGGAACTACGAAACTTGCTGTACGTCATCGTCACAGTTAGTTGTGCCACTTCAGTGGATTGCAGTTGCGCTGTGATTTTCCGCTGAGAATTACCACCAGATGCGCCAATATCGCTACGGCCGTGATCGTTTGAACAGTAGTTATATGACCGCTCTGCTGTGTGCTTTGTAATCAGTGGGCTCAGGGATTGCAGGTCTCTTAATCCTCAGCATACCTCGACGACGCATTCGATGTAGTTCTGAACAAGTTTGAGAAAGGTCGTATCGTTGAACTACAGGAGGTAGACTAGCGATTCCGTCGAATTTGTCGCCAACTGGACCTTTCAGAATTAATACACTTTTCGGCTGTATTGGAAGCAGTGGAAACATCAGGAATACACACACGCAGGGAGACTTAGAAGACTACCAGAAGAGAGAAATCGTGTCATCGTCCGACAGCCGCGAACTGATCTAATGATGTCCATCTTTCAGAGACATTAGCGGCATCAATAGGAACTCCTATGTCTACCCATACGTTTCCGAGGCGACCTGCAGAACGAGACTTGCTTGCTCAGCTCCCATTACGATGTCTGCCGTTACTGATTAGTTTTAGATGGCATGGAGGCTGTGGACTGACAACAAAACGTGTTTAGTGAAGAATCTAGGTTTTTCTGGGCAGGGATAACTGGGTAGCGCACGAATCCAGACTTCACTGTTGAGCGACACATTTCCAGGACTAGTGGCGTCATGGTTTGGGAGCCATCTCCTACGATTCTCAGTCTCCACTGGTAGTGATTAAGGGAACACTGATGGCGTAGCAGTACGTTCAGAAGATTCTGCCGTATCATGTGCTTCCCTTCATAGAGTGGCTACAGCTGTCCATTTTTCAACAAGATAATGCCCGGCCACATATAGCAGGGTTTCCCTGCACTGCTCCATGCTGGCTTCCTTGGCATCCCAGGTCTCCAGATTGTCGCCCACTAACATTTATAAGACCAGCTGGGACGCCAGCATCGGCTGTCAATGGGTACGAGCGACAGCTATGGGAGGATCTTTCGCAGGATAGCAATAGACGTCTCTTTGACTCCTTATCAAACCGTATCGAGGCTTGTCACTGCAGAGAACAGAACTATCAGCGCAGCGGAGTAAAAGCAACGAAATGTATGTGATAGTTAAATCATTCAATCCTTCACTCTAATTGGTTGGATTCGCAGTCAACAAGTTGGAAACAAAACATTTCGTTGGATAATATTCTATCCTCCTTGTAGTAGCAACTCGTCGCCTGCAGCATGTCGGATACAACTTTACGACAAATAAACATTGGCTGGTGTTCGTCTATCGATATTAAAGAATTTAATTATTGTAAAGAAATTTAGGGACGAAGCAAGGAATCATAACTGAGGAGCAATTGCCCATCCAGAAGTTTGTAACTTTTACAGAACAACTTAATTATTATTTTATAAATAGAACCCGTCGAAATTCTGCGGATGGAAATATGGTTCTCCTAATCGTAATTAAGTGACAACTCAGATTAAATAAGGTCCTTTAATCATATTTATGTGATAAATATATCACATAAATATAATAATCGTAATACTAAATATAAAACATAAATATAATAATGATAATTTTAGTTAAGATGCGAATGGATTCAATCACTTTCTAGTTGTAGACGATGCAATTATAGGGATCCAGAAGATGTCAATTTTTTATGAATTTTTTTATTACAACAAAAATCAACCTGCTCATGCATGCCTCCACATCAGGACCTTTAATTTCAGACTACATTTACCCATGTTTCTCATGTGGTTCCTGAGAAAAAGGGTTTACAGACTCTTCCTTTGTAGTTTTTGTCGTATTTAATGAAGAGTTTCTGTAAATGTCCATATGCCATATGCACAGTCCTGGCGACCTCGCTGACTCTTTGAGTGAAAATAAGATCTCTTGAGTTATGCTCCATCTTGTGAAGTGTCACGATATATGCTGGACAAGAGTAAATTTGATCGGGTGTCAACGGAGTTCTTGGACAATTTCTACAGGTCATGAGACCTAGGACTCATTTTTAAGTCCATCAGGATAAATTTTCATATCTTTATAATGTTCAGTTCTGAGCCTTGCAGTGTATTGTCTATTTTCATTGATTTCACAGATTTGATACTGTTATTCTTGTGATCTAATCTTGCCTTTGCCATAAGTGTGAGTGGTAGTTGGTCTTGATCTAATTTTCTTGCTTCTTTGGCGAATTGATCTGCTCTCTCATTAACTTCAATGTCTACAAGAGCAGGTATCCATTGAAGGTGCATGTCTTATCAAGATGATGTTAAGTCATTAATAGCTGGTGAATATTCTGAGTAAGTTTTGTGTTTTCCGTTAGTGATTGCTTCTAAAGCTGACTTTTGATAGATTTACATAACTGTCGGACATATTTTAATATTAACAGCAGAGTAGCATAATAGAACCTCAAGTATTAGGAAATGGCTCATGTATTTTGTTTATATAGTGTACATGGACGTCGATTTCTATTAAGTCAGTTTCTTGGATGTCCTCTGAATAAAAACTATAAACCTCTACACGACAAAAAAAAAAAAAAAATCAAACCATTACATTTTAAAATGCTTAACATATTACCTTGGGATTTACTGAGTTAGAAAAAGCTCAAAATTGTATGAAATTGCATTTTAATATAAAAACAACTGATTCATGAAAATACGTATCAGCTTTTTAAGTTTTGCATATTGTTTTCTTAATAAAATAAAAAATAAAAATAAAATCAAAAACTGCTTTACTTCTTCTACTGTCTTGAACACTCGCAGGAAATTCAATCCTGCCAGTTTCTTCAAATTCTCCACAGACCATCCTCGATTCGACAATTCCAGCAAAAGATCAGGATATTTCGACACATTCTCCAGACCTTTTGGTACTCTGGAAAAGAAGAAGAAGAATATTAGCTAAGGAGGAGAAACAATTTTACTAGGAAAGAATATAACAATTTTCCAAATTCCCCACTTTTTTTTTTTTTTTTTGCAATTGGAACTACTGTATTATTAAATGAATACTGGCGAAAAGGGTAACTTATTTTGGGATTATATTTACACAAATGTTAAAGCAGTTTACGGATATTGTTGTGTGATGCACAGTTCAAGGGATTAAGGAATTATCTAGCATCATGGGGATTAAGACTGTTCCTGGAATCGAGATATCACCCGATTGGTCCTCAGCGCAGGAGGACCTAGGAGAGATAGGCTTTTCGGTTTTGCGAATCCAAAGCTATGATATATCTATCTATCTATCTATCTATCTATATATATATATATATATATATATATATATATATATATATATATAT
>JAFIDM010000007.1:1007310-1018886 GCA_023159025.1 Thereuonema tuberculata
ATATATATATATATATATATATATATATATATATATATATATATATATATAGATGTATACCTATGTTGTAAATAAAGTTAGTTAGTCACTAGTCAGTAAAGTTAGTAGTTATTTGTTAACCTGTCAAGTTATTTTTGACCATGTCACAATATGTAAATTAGAAATAAATATTTTAAACTTAGGTACTGTTAAAAAGCTTTCATTAATAACAAATATATAGAGAAAACTCCTGGGTTCACCCAGCCCTCTAGCAAATGGGTACCGGACTTCTTAATCGGGGATTAAAGACTGGCAGGATTTGGAATGAACTAGTCCCGTTGGTCGAAGATCGCTGGAGTCTAAACCTCCCGCGCACCTAAGGACCTGCAGTGGAACTTACCTTACATAGAGAAAATAAGCATAAAAAGGCTTTCAATTACTGTTGCCTCTTCTATACAGTAGTTATTACATCCTTAAAAAAAGAATTAGGTTTAGAAACGAAAAGATAGACAGACCGACGCAAATAAGCTATCATCTCTTTGAAGATGCCGAATACTAATTTTTCGTTTTATTTATTTTATGTTTTTTGTATTACATCCATCTATATCTGAACTAACGAACAGTGTATTTATTCTTAATCCAAGAGGAGCTTCAATAGGACTGAGATCAACATTTAGGACGACTGAGACATATGTGCGGATTTGAATGACCAAATTGGGATTTAGGGAATAATTTTCTTTCTGCTTGTAGTTATTGCCTAGACGTAAACAAAAATGGGATCTTTTGCTGAAATTGATTAGAAAAGGCGCTATTACCTTTTCTAATACCTTGTCATTACTCAAGTTTATCGTCAGTACTAGCCTACAACCCGTCCCAAGATGGGAGCCGACTAAATCTACATTTAGTAAATCTACATTTTTAGTAAATCTACAGTTCTCACACTAAAGACATTTATTTATTTATTTATTTATTTGTTTATTTAATTTATTTGCTTATTTAATTTATTTATTTTTTACTTCAATTAAAATATTTCAAAGTTTTTTTTTCCTTCAGTTTTTTTTATTATTGAAAGATTAATGTTACGAATTATTTCTCTACAATACCTACTCTATTTCTACTCTAACCACTCTACAATTCTTTATAACAAACTTTTCTTTTATTATTTAACAAATTGTAAAAATGTAAAATTTGTCACCAGCTTAGTTGTAAACTTAGTTTCATTAAAATCAATCAATAAAGCTTCATTTTCATTAAGTAAGTATTTATAAAAATTATTTAAGAAATGATATGAGTTAATTCGTATTTACGTTCTATCGGGACACATTTTTATAATCGATTTCTGATGTTTTCTTTTCATTTATTTTCTGTGATTTTTTTTTAAACATAACTTATAGTTAAATAGATAAACTTCTAAATTTTCCAAAACATTATACTTATAATTAAGGCTCGGATTATATGCAAAATGCATATTTGTTATTAAGAGCTTTATCAACAAAATTGTAAGTTTTCTATGCATATCTAATGTTTTTTTGATTAAAATAGACCATTCTACCAAAAAACATTAGATATGCATAGAAAACTTACAATTTTGTTGATATACCTCTTTATTATAAGTTATAATAAATAAAAACACAATAACTGATCAAGGAAGGAAACATATTTTGTTTCTTCCTTTCGTATGTAATTTTTCATGAAGAAAGTTCTCGATGAGAGAGCAGAAATATCGAAAATAATGAAGATTTGTGGAAGTTTGATCAGTTATTGTGTTTTTATTTATTTTATTTATTATAATATACTTATAGTTGTCATTTATGATACCGCTGGCCATTTCGAATTTTTTTTCCGTCGTATTTCCAAACGAAACATCCTGGAAAGGATCATACCTCACTTAACCTAACCTAGTGTTAATTAAAAGGAAAAAAGCTTTTTTTTTTTTCAGAACGATATCAGCTAATATGTAAGTACCTATTTTTTTATATATTTGGAGGGGTTAATGATTTTAAAATACATATCAGAAATCGATTATAAAAAATGGGTCCTGTCAGTAGATAAGTACCGTTAATTCTTTCGGTAGTTTTCACATTAAGAAATAATTAAAAATAAAGATTTATTTTATTAAATAAATGAGCAAAAGTTATTTTCTCTTGTAAATACAAAGTCGCTTAAAAAATAAGGCTATTAATAAAATGGCAAAGGAAAGTACAGTAGGACCGGCAGTCCAGTGGTTTAAGGGGACTGGAGAACGCCGGGTTCAATTCCAAGCTGTAGTCGGGGATTTTTCCACGGTTATTTCTTCAGACGGACCGTCGGGTTCACTCAGCCGTCTATCGAATGGGTGCCGAGTTTCTTACCGGTGAAACGTGGACGAACGTCGGACTGACCATCCGATCTCAACTACTCCTGTTGGTCGAAAATCGCTGGGAGCCCAAACTTCTCGCGCGCCCAGGACCTGCAAGGCCAGTTTCGGTGAAGCTTAACTTGTTGTAAGTTAAACAACAGAAAAAATTAGTAAAGTTAAAAGATTTTAATAGAAATATGTGAACATTCTTCAAATTATCCGGGCAGAGTGATTTGATTTCATCTTGTTATTGTTGAAGTGTTCGGAACTTTTTATTTTTTTGCTGTATAAGCTCACATTTTAAATATCCGTAGATAGCTAACTCCATGGGATTTAGATCTGGGCGGTCACGATACCGTTGCTCTTCGTCTAATGCACAAGCTTTTCGATAACAGTAGCTGCAGCTGGAGTTCCCGCTGAAAATATGGGCATTCTGAGACAAACCACACAGCGGGAGCTCAAACAAGATCTAGGAACGAAAGCTTTACAACGCGATATATGTTACACGCTACTGAACGTACAGAAGTATTACAGTCTTATCTCTCTCTCGTACGGCTGTTTTTACGATGAGAAGATAGCCCTGAAGATGTAAAATTGTTGTCTTTACAGACGAAAAAATTTTCACGGCGGAAGAGAAGTTCAACAAACAGCAGAACGATCGTGTATGCCAAATCTGTTAAATCCCACGAAATGTTTGTTAAATGTATCCCACGAAACAAACAGAAATCTCTGAAAGTCCAATAAACCAGGTTTGTGATGGTTTGTGCAGAGGTCAACTGGTTAGGCAATGTGAACTCCATTTCGTTACCCAAGTAGTCAAAGTTTAGGCAAAATAAGTTCTTAGAACCCATTGTCAAGCAGTTCAATCCTAATTTGTTCAATGGACATTTCAGCAGGACTCAACTCCAACCCACAAAGCGAAAACCACTCAACCTTGATTGACAAGACAAAATTCCTGGTTTCATTTCAAGGGCCATCTGCATCACCAGATCTAAACCCCTTGCACTACTCCTTATGGTCGAAGTTGAAGTTAAAGACTTGCTCTAAACCCAACACAAGTATTGCTGCTTTCAGGAGATCTTTGTGCCGAAAATGGAAGTTGATGTCTATGGGCACCGTGCATTGCACGATCGAGGACTGGAGGCAGAGATTGTAGACCTGTAGTTAGACGAGGGGTGGATATTTTGAGAAATAAATATATATTTACAGTAATTACATATTAACGAAGTACTTCTAAAAAATTCAGTAAAATATTAGTAAATCTATTAAAGTTATGCTCTGTTTTCATTGTATCAAAATTTTTGGGCATATTTGGTAGATTAACATCAATCAATTTTCTTAATTTTGCTACACGATGGATTAACATTCGTAGTAAATTCATCAAAAAAAACCAAACTATAATACTTATGAATTAATGTGGACAAGCAGTTTTCGTAGGATCGTTTAATATTTCCTGCTTATATGGTTACATAATGTTCCTTTCTGGCTTTATGCGCTGTTCAATTATGTCAGGTAATGTAATTTATGAAGAGGCATTTTCATTTCATTCATAAAAAATTAGTATGTCCAAGTCAAAAATCTGTTAAGAAGTTTAGATTTACTTAAGGTTTTTCCAGAGGTCGTGGTACATTTGTTTTTCTATGATACACGACCTTTTTGAAAACCTTGTACGATGTTCAGACATTCGTGTACTTTAAGCATTCTATAATATAAATAACTAAATAGGAAATAAAACCGTACAATACCTATTGATTCCATCAAAATCTCCCCCTATGCCGACATGGTCTGGTCCTGCCACTTTCTGAACATACTCTATGTGATCTGAAAAGAGAATGAAAATTACAATGATGATAAAATACATTAGGATAAGAAAAGACGCATTTTAAGACAAAAAAACAGAACAGAACCGTTAACGAAGCAGTTAAACCAATAGTTTTAAAATCATTGAAAATAAAATGATATCTCTAAGAATTGAATAAGGAAACCTTCAAATGAACGAATACATTGAAAATGCGAGGTACGTTGTTCGTATTCTGTTACTGTTTTTGTTTTTTATATGATTTCAATATACTTATTGTCAATTGAAGAAGATTGAAGAAGTACTGATGAAAACCTGTTAACAGGTTGAAACCCAGGTCTGGTTTCTCAATTACATATTTTCTAAAGATTTTTTTTAGTTTTTTAAAAATTTTTAAAGAAAAGATTTTAAGCAGGTGTGTTAGCTTTTTTAAATTCCTCCATAATTGTATTCACACAGGTTAAATTTTTTATCCTTAAAGAAGTACTGAGATACACGACCGTTTCGCCTCGAGAGACAGCCTTTTCAAGACTTGAAAAGGCTGTCTCTCGACGGCGAAACGGTCGTGTATCTTATCTTTGTGTGTATAAAGTTTTTCCATTATTCATGTATATGGCTCCATCAATGTGTTCAGTATCACGCAATACCCGTAAATTGCTACTTGAAGTACTGAGTTATCAATAAAAAAATATTCATAGGTTTTCCTATGCGCGCATGTGTGCCACATGACATGCAGAATATGTTCGTTTTAGTGTCAAAAAAATATCTCACTCTTTCTGATTACAATTTTGCAATACCTTTCGTATTTACAAATGGCGAATTAGCGGATATGTATTTCATGTATGGCAAGGCCGATGAACATGCACTTGAATTTGCTTGCCTGTACACAAGAAAATTTCCTGATCGACACCATCCAGATCGACGTATGTTTATCAAGATCCACCAACGTCGAACATCCGAAATCACCAGGAAGGCCCAGAAATGTGAAGACAAATGATTTGGAAGAGAAGGTGCTGCAGAAACTCGACGAAGTGTCAGTACTGGTCGAATTGCTATGGAAGAGGAGGTAAGTCAGCTCATAACCTGGAAGATTTTCACGAATATCTACTCATTCCTATCATATTCAGAGTTCAATCTTTAAATGAAGGAGATTATCAGCCACGGTTACACTTCTGTCAGTGGCTACTGCAACATTGAGTAATTCCATCATTCCTTAGCAGAATTCTTTTAACATAGGAGGCTCAAGTTACACGAAATTTTCAATTTTCATAACAACTATATTTGGGCCTATCAAAATCCACACGCTATTCCCCAATAACGTCATCAAGTGCAATTTTCAGTGAATGCGTGGGCAGGAATTGTAGGAGACTATTTGTTCTTCCGAACAGACTAAGCAGGGAGTCTTACTGTTATTTTCTTCCAAAGTGACCTTGTTCAATTGAGCATATTACGCTTTCCATTTGCAGCACAATGTGGTACATGCACGATGGTGCGCTAGCACTTTTTCATCGAATTGTACAGTGCCATTTACATGATCAATTTGGTGGCAGATGGATCGGTAGGGATGGCCCACGGCGGTGGCCTCCACGCTCCCCTGATCTTCATCGTTTGGATTTCTGTATTTGAGGATATTTACAAACATCAGTGTATTCCAGTCCAGTCAACTTTCAGGACGAGTTGCGAGAACGACTAACCAATTGCTTTCAGGACATTCGGCAAAATCCCTGGATTTGTGAAAGAATTCGTTCATCATTAAGAAGGCGAGCGGAAGCTTGCGTGCAAGCCAACGGAGAACATTTTGAACATTTATTACGACGAATTCCAAATCGTTTCCATTATTTATGATAACTCTTACAACAACACAATGTTTACTACAAACTACGTTTTACTATTCATTTCTGGATCCATTATTTGTTTTTAGTTTACAACACCGTGTATTAAATCATTCGTTTCCTATAAATATGAAAATCTCTGCTGTCAATATTAGAAGACAGATTTCAAACTTTTTTATCCTATCTTCACTAAGGAAGATAAGGAAAACAAAAATAAATAATACATAAAAACAAAAACAAAAAGCTACAGCAACCTGTTTTATTGCGGAAATCAAAGGCAAACACCAGCTTTTTTATTTATTTCTTTGTTTATTTTTAAAAGGAAAAACGTATTCTTAATTTAAGGAACTGTCAGTTCTCGTATCTCTAGCAAGCGACAACGCTCTAATGGAGGAGACGGTCATGTGACTTCTTCTTCTTCTTAGCCTGGTTCAGTCCACTGCAGGACATAGGCCTCCCCCAATTTCCACCACCTTCTTCTATCTTTTGTCTCTCTCCACCATCTTGCACCCCTGAATTTCTGTAGGTCATCTCTCCATCTCTTTTTTTAGCGTCCTCTTTTTCTCTTTCCATTTCTTGGCTGCCATTCCGTTAGTAATCGAGTCCATCTTTCATCATTCATTCTTCCCAAATGCCCTGCCCATCTCCATTTAGAATTTTTTATTACTTCTATAAAGTCTCTGATTCCTGTTTGTTTCCTTATAGTTTCATTTCTTATTTTGTCCTTTATAGTTATATTTAGCATTCTCCTTTCAAGTTTCCTTTGTGACACTCTTAATTTCTCACATTGTCTTTCTGTGATGTTCCAAGTTTTACTGCCATATGTGAATACAGGGGTAATACATATGTCAAATATTTTTCTTTTCAGACATATTGGGAGATCACCTGTAAGGTATTCCTTAAGTGTCCAAAAGGCTTTGTTACCTTGAACAATTCTTCTATTGATTTCTCGATCTTGTCTATGCTTGAAGCTTACAATCTGTCCAAGGTAGATGTATTCATCTACATTTTCAATTTCTTTGCTTCCTAAATATATTTTTTTCTCCTTTATTATTCTTTTCCATATATTTTGTTTTATCAAAGTTTATTTGAAGTCCAACCTTAAAACTTTCCCACCATAGTTCATTTATCATGGTTTGCATTTCTTGGTTCGATTTTGCAATAAGGATAATATCATCTGCAAATCTTAAATGATTTAAAAATCTGCCATTTATGTTTAGTCCTCTTTCTTCCCATTTTAGATTTTTAAATACTTCTTCTATTATAGCATTGAATAGTTTTGGAGAAAGTGGGTCTCCTTGTCGAACCCCTCTTTGTACATTAAATGGTGAACCTAGATTTTCCAACTTTATTGAAGCTGTTGCTTTTTCACAGATTTTATCAATTATTCTGGCGTATTTTCCTTCAAGTGTTTGTTTCATTATTGCTTGGTTCATCTCATTGTGATGTATTGAATCAAATGCCTTTGTGTTGTTTACGAATACTAAATGAACATCATTCTGATATTCATTTGATTTTTCTATCAGCTGATTAATGTGTGAAGATGATCGATGGTGGAAAATTTTGATCTAAAACCTGCTTGTTCAACTGGCTGTGCTTCGTCTAGTTTCAATGTTAGTCTTTTTAGGAGTATTCTTGTGAATAGTTTATAAACTTGAGATAGGAGGCTAATGGGTCTGTAGTTATTTATATCATCTCGATTCCCTTTTTTATGAATCAGAACTATAACGGCATTGTTCCATTGCTCTGGAATCTCTTCTTTTTCTATTACTTCATTAAACAAATCTGTTAGGGATTTCCACAGTATTTCTCCACCTTCTTTTAAATGCTCCGCTAATATTCCATCTGACCAGGACTCCTGTTATTTTTCATTTCTGAAGTGGTGTCTATTACTTCATCAAGCAGTATTTTTGGGATTTCCTCACTGCAGTTTTCATTTGTTCGTTCAATTTGTATGTCTTGGTATATATTTGAGTAGAAATACTCGCAAATGTTCATAATTCCCTTTCTATCATATATTATCTCACCTTTTGTGTTTTTTAGACAAGGTATCCAATTTTGTCTTCTATTAAGTTTCTTCCTAGTTACTTTTAAAGATTTATTGTTTTCAATAACTTCTTTTATTTATTTTTACCTGATATCATTTCTTATCTTCTTTCTTACCAATTTTCTTGTTTCTACAAATTCTACATTTTCTCTTGTTCCAAGATGTCTTCTTTTTCTCATTTCTTCTCTCTTCTTTATTAGGTAATTTATATTTTGGCTTAGCTTGCTGGGATTGTTTTTAGTATTTTTAAAGGTTTTAGACATTTCTTCATTTATTTTTTCAATTGCTGAGTAAATATTTTCCATTTTTTCAGTTGTCGTTGTATATGCTTTGTCTGCGAGTAGGTTTAATTCTCTAGGTCATGTGACTGCTTAAAGCCAATCACACGCTTTTCTTGCGGATAAGCAGTGGCGCATTTAAAAGAGAACTATCAAGCTTCAGCTGTTTTCTCTCGAAATTTTCTCATTCCATTTCACTCTTTTGTTGACCAATGATAAGTTAAAATAAATAAATGAAAAAGACATAGCTTAGTCTCCTCCATTAAGTAAGAAATTGTAACCACATCATTGTTTACAGAAGTAAGAGAAAAACAGGTGTTCGAATTGCCAAACGACTTTAATTCCCACAATCACTTGTTTTAAAATATGACCGCTAGGATCGCTGCTAACAAGACAATCAATTTTCTAACTTCCCACAGGAAATCAACGAATGTGGACTTACTTATTTACAGAGTCCACGCATATTTAGAACTCTGTATGATCATCGATTTGATATCTGCAATTCTAACTGAGTTTCTCGCATCCTTATGTTCTGAATGTGCGTGATATTTACAGAGATTCATCAATTCCTAAGAAATATTAAAACTACATGTTCTACAGCAACGACATTTAGTATCTGCATTTAAATACCATAAAGACTGAAAAGTATAAAAGAAAGAAAGAAAGAAAGACATTATTATCTCCTTAGGGTCAGGAAAATATACTTATTTTGTCTTAATTCCCAGTTTATGAATTGTTGGAGTTGTTTCATGATCTGACCCTTCTGCAAGTTAATAGTAGAGGTTAGGTCGATTTGCTTTCTTACAAGGAATCATGTATCCTTCCGCGTTTGGCTTTAAAGTGTTCTAAATTTTCCTGTAGTGTTGATTGGCGGAAAACAAGTTCAAATTTCATTATGTAATTAAAGCAAGGGAAAAGGTTCGTTAATTAAAACTTCAAACAAAAGCATTCAGGATGCTGTGAATCCACGGATAACAATTCTGAATTTTGGACTATTTTATTTACAACATTATTTAATAGGAATTGTTTTTACCCTGGAGACAGAATATTTTTAATATATATGCACACACACACACATATATATATATAAATATATATAGGGGAAAGTTGTACAAAATGGGGACGGCGGGTCAAACGGGGACATTCAAATTCTCCTTGATTAGTGCTGCTATCGGCGAGAAACCATAGTGCTACTGTTACTGGATGTCATAGCAATAGTTTGAGTTGAGTAGTGAAGGTTGGATGACGCTTGCTTGAGTTTTAGTGTGATTTTTAGTTTTGAAGTGAAAAGTTTTCAATTTTTGCAAACTTTTTTGATGTGTTAGTTTCGCATATAACTGATTATAAATATTGGGCGAGTACATATTTCATTTCCTTATCTATAAGTCAGTGTTTTGGCATGTCTTGTAATCTCCTGAGTCGTTTATGTGAGGAGAAAAGCGATTTTTTGTAATGTAATTCACGGTCGGGTCAAACGGGGACACTGGTGGTTGTTCAAAATGGGGACGAAAATCGAATGTTGGAACGCTGAGGAAGATGATCAAACATTCATTTGTGATTACTGTGCTTAGGCCAGTTTAATGATCAATTACAATATTCCTAATTTTATTTAATGTCATTAAAATATAAACAAACAAAGTTTTATATTAACACAATATTTTACATTGTTTCTTAAGGGTACCCCGTTTTGTCCGACCGGTTGTCCAAAACGGGGTATTACGCAATAAAACACTTAGAATTAAAATACACATGTAAAAAAGGAATTTGTTTACTTTTCTGCACCATTTTATTATAGCTAAAGGACCTAAGTAAATGACTAATGGTTTATAATACTGTTTTATTTGCTAGATTCGTTAAATTAAAGTTAAAGAAGATGCGTCCCCATTTTGGACAACTTTCCCCTATATATACATATCCTGAAAGACATAAAAAAAGACAAGTTTAAACATGTAAACAAAAAATGTCCCCAGAAATAATAAGAGAGGAAAAAAGGTTCTTATAGTGCGCAGTTTACTGTCGGTCATGCAGGGATCAGCGATCTGAGCCAACGTCGTTATTTCGCAGACAAGGGATGAATTGACTTGCAGTTATCTTCCTGATGTATGAAGATGATCTGCTTATATATTCTGAAATATATCGAGTCTTTTTTTTTTACTTATTAATCGTAAGAATTGTCACTTGTAGACAAGCTTTAGACAAAGAATAATTTCCTTAACTTACAAAAACTTTTTGTAATTTTCTTGTATGCAGTTTGTCTATAAAAGTGTTCGTATTTTTTTTTGAATGTTTTTATTTTGTTGTTGTATATTAAATAATTACAGCAAATGTTAAATATATGTCTAATAATCTTACACAACCATTCTTTTAAAATAAGCCCATTAATCTTTTTAAGTAACAAATTAAATTAATCGAAACAAATTTTTAAATTATAGCGATTAAATTCGAGAGAAAAAAAATTCTTCCAGTCTGTCTAAAAAAAAGGACCTATTTTTACGACCAATAAATGACCAATGCTCCCAATATATTTCAGATTACATAAGCAGATCATCCTCACATATCTTATTCTTGCTGCCCTCATCAAATTCCTCGTTTGTTAGCCAACGCTGCGAGGCAACGGAAATGGCAGGGGCAGAAGAATTACTGATGGGAAGAACAATTCCTACTTCACTTCCTATGTTAAAGTCGAAACCAAAATCACAAAGGCTTAACCAACCATATTTATTCTGCTAAAACTGATAACTAGCATTACAACTATTGTTGGCCATTATCGCCATCTAGTGTGTACTTTTAGAACACATTACAACATGGAAATTCGAAAAAATTTTGCATGAATCCTCAAACGTCCAAAATGCTTTCTTGCACAAACCGAACTTTTCACAATAGCTTTTCTTATGAAGAGCTCCTCCGATTTGCATCCACAGGGATCTTGCTTAGGACATTAACTTGGACAAGGATTTTCTTCAATCTTATCGTCATAGCAGGAGTTGTCCTTACGACCTGAAAATCCTAGGAAATAGACTTTTATAATAGTCCTTTTTACAAGGGTCTTCCATTTTGTAGGGTCCTATTTTTAACTGATATCGTTTTGACACGAATCTTTTTTTTTCAGACATTGGTCCTTTTTCTTTTAGTGACTGTCCTTCTTACACTTGCATGGGTCATCACTTAAAAGGATATGAACCGCACGCATTATAAGCTTATGTTACCATAGAATTAGAATAGATGTACAATAAATATTTTGATGTTATGAAATTGGAAATACATGATGGAGACTGTGACCCCTCAATAACTAAAAGTAAGAAAA
>JAFIDM010000007.1:1018896-1049185 GCA_023159025.1 Thereuonema tuberculata
AGGGGAGGCATTAATAATACATGATGGAGACTGTGACCCCTCAATAATGGAAAAATCTCCATTAACCTTATATGGTGCTGATAATGAACAGCTAACAAAAGTTACAGGGATTTTTATTAGAGATTTTCTTACTATAGGAAAAAGACAATGATTGCACATGATGATGTGATGCCGGTACGCACCGAAGTGCGAGCTTCGTATCCGAAGCCTCCGTGTTCCAGGGAGCGCTAGTGTTCCCAAGATGGCGAACCCCTAGCAGACTCCCTAGAATTTCAAGGGAAAGATACTGGGGTGGTTTCCCGTGGCCTTCCCCAGGACGCCATTAAGGAATGACGTCAGACCGAAGAGAAAGTGAAGAAGAGGCTGGACAACAAAGGAAAAGAAATTGAAACAGCCATGCCACTGCCGGGATTCGAACCCAGGTACTGGCGCACTGGCCGCCACGGCAGACCGCCGCCGAGACCGCACGGCCACGCCAGCACATAATAAGTATTGAAGGCATTAATCGTTGTTTATTAGCTAGCGATGCAAGTAAAAAGCTAGGAATTCTAAAGGGAGTGAATATAAATTCCGTACTGTAAAACACAGTAAAATGTACAAATGTCTTTCGATCCGGTAAAGGAAGTTTTCGAAGTTATTTCAAGATCTTGGACAACTGAAAATTTCTTATAAAATTAAAATGCGTGAGTACGTTCATTCGATCCTACAACTCATAGAAGGGTGCCACTTCCATTTTTGAATGATATCAAGAAGAATTTGATGAAATGGTGCAAATTAAAGTAATTGAATCAGTCGAGGAACCAGCAGTGTGATGTTCCGGATTAGGAATTGTTCCAAGTATTAGGGTTGGTTCAAAAAGAATGTCTGTAGACTATGTGAAACTTAGAGAAAATTCAAAGAAATTTATTCAGAGAAATTTATTGTATGCCTGTAACTGAAATTATTCTAGGTAGAATTGGTAAGGCAAAATATTTAGAAATGGCACTATTGATAAAAGTTGGAAATGATTTTTAAACTTTGAAAATGAACTTTGAACTTTAAACCCAGTGTTTGTGTTAAACGGGAAGATGTGTTGTAATTTTTTCTCAGAGTAGACACTAGGTCACGACAACGCTGATTGCCGTAGAAACCAATAGCCATTCTATTATTATTCATCAGTTTCTATAGAATGACGGATGGTAAATTAAGCCTTTATGATTTTTCTTGTGGGATTCTTGTAGGATTCTCAACAAATGGTACCAGAAGTGGATTTTATCTATCTAATCTATCTATCTAATAGCCTTTTAACAGCCCACTACAGGACGAAGGCCTTCTCCAGACAGCTCACTGTATCGGGGGAGGGAGTGAAAGTCTAATTTCCCACGCTGACTTTCAACTGCGGGTTGGGAGATGCATTTTAACCCTAACTGCCAGGGTAAAGAAACGGGAACGGACAGAAGAAGAAAGAAGAAAGAAACATCCATGCCACGACCAGGATTCGAACCCGGGAACTGGCCCACTGGCCACAACGGCAGACCGCCGTCTAGACCGCACGGCTAGTGGATTTTAACCGATTACAAAATTTAGGATCTCAGGAAATGGAGATATTAAAGGCATATCTCGATTTTTAACGTGTAAGTAGTGTTTTTTTTTTCCCTCCGTATGTGGATGATTCAACTGACTGTGAAAAAGACAAGTTATGTTACTTAAATTTTACTTCAATGGGAGATAATTAACATGTGTTAATCAAAGTGGATCAGCACGGCCTGAATAATTTAATTTTTTTAAATACGAAGAATGGCCTCGAAGGATTAGAATATTTCGACTATAACATTAGTTGTAGGGTTAAATAATAGGCTCAAGCTAGATAGTGAACAGATTAATGCATTTATTAATGTGAAGTATTTAAAGGAATTGTTACTCAGCATATGGTTGCTGTTAGTATAATTGTAATGAAATATCACCTGCGGAATTAGAGATAATTTAAGTTTTTTTTTCGAAAAAAACGATTCGTTAAAACATTGTAGGAATAACAGTGATAGTGTTTTGTTTGATAGTTTTTCAGAAAATTTGAATTTAAAGCGGGACTCTTTGAGAAAGCGCACGTATAAAAAAAGAAAATGGCGGGCTTAGAAACATTTGGAAAACCGCGGGTCATTCCGAAACGGAAAGTATGTTGTTTTTTTTTTTACCTTTTTTCCAAAGACGAAACATCCTGCAAACTATAATACCTCACTTCACCTAACCTACAGTTAACTGTAAAAAAATGCTTCAAGTACGAAAAATCGTTTCCGCAAGGTGTTTTTTTTTTTGCTCGCTTCATAAAGGCGCTACAAGCTCTTGCATTGAAAATGTGCCCATCCGCCACCAGCGAAAGAGTTCCAAGCAAATCTAATTTTCTTCAAACTTACCAAAAAGTGCCGGTGTTTTCCATCACTTTATTCCTAATATGTTTTTATGAATCGTTTTCATTCAAAAAAGAAATAAAATTAGCCTTAATTCCACTATGAGATTTCATAGAAAACTACCAAAATGATTCAGAAGAATTTAATGATGAAACTGAAGACAAGAGATCATAGTTTTATCTTAGTCTGATAGCCCTTACGTTACAAAGTACTACGGCTTCTATCTCAAGGGAACAGCTGTGGATTATCATCAAGTATTTGGATGGTGGATCAGCATTGGACTTTTTGAAGAAATGCTTATAACAATAATTGTAAGACACTTTTTGAAGGAAGAAAATAACCTTAATCACAATAAAAATTATTGTTCTTAATTTTTGTTTCTAATCAAAATAAGCGACAGAATTGAATTTTCGCAGGCGTATTTTAAAAACTGTTCTAAGTTTTATTCTTGAAAATACTCTTTATGTAATTTGTATTCACATATATAATTCAACTTCTATCACTTAACTTCTGCATTCGAGGATAACTTCCGTAATATTCCCTAACCTTCCATAATCATCTTCTAACATTAATATTGCATAAACTGAAAGGAAGTAACAATCAAAGTATAAATACAGTTAATACATTAACACCAATGTAAATACACAACACACACCTTCCTGTTTACTTTTTCTTATAAATAAATTTGAATGTAATAAATGAAAAACCTGCTACGGAGATCGACAAATTTATTAATTCTTTGAAAATTGCGATGAATTCTAAATTTAATAATTAAAAAGAAAAATAAATTTATAAAAACAGCAAAGAGGTGGTCAGCCAAATTGTAGTAGATAAAAAATCCAGCCCCACAATCTAACAGTATTTTCTTTAGAACATATACATGTTTGTAAATATTTATAAATATAATTTTAGTTTAGAGAAATTTCTTTCTATAGTTTTTCTTTTGTAATAATTTTTATTATTTATTTACAAAGTTATTTATTTTTCACAAATCAGGACAAACTAAAAGGACCAATATTTGAGAAGAAAACCGAATCTAAGCAAAAATGAGATTCATGTCGTTATCTTCGGTTTCAATTCAATGCCAATTTGTTTAAAAGCATCATCGAAGTCACGAAAAGAGATTTACCTATCATTGCCCTTGCGCTTATTGTGAGGAAGATTCAAAGTTCTTGAGGGCCATTGCCCCTCAATGATATCCAGGATCAGAGAATCAATTACGGTACTGCACATTCTCTTGAGAAAGATTACTTAATTGCTTTTCGAATCCATAAGTTGAGTCATTGTCCAGTTTTTAGTTTTTCAGTTTGAATCTGACTATGTTAGCTAGGATTTTAGCATCGTCAGGCAATTTGATCACATTTTTGATTCTACGTTGAAGCCCTGGATTCATCTTCGCAGAAGACTTCGTGTGACTCTTGTAACCCAGGAAAATGAAGACTGGTGTCTTGATCGCAGGTCATGTACTTCCTAATGGTAATGAGGGCTTCATTACATAGTCGCTTGAGAAGATAGCTGATTGAGCGAATAAGATCTCATCGGAAATGACAACCCCTCCTCGAGTGAATTGGATTACATCATTTGTTTTGAATTCAGTTTCGTCCATGAACCTCCAATGAAATCATCTCCGTCGACTTAATCACACAATTACTAGGAACGATTCCAGCTTCTGTCAGAAAGCTCGCAATGGCTGAGGCTCTTGTAGGTTTTCCAGTGCCCGGATTCCCTTGAATAATGATTCGTTTCCAATGTAGGCACAGTAAAACCTCGATATAACGCTCCCGCTTATAGCACTATCCCGTTCTTTACGCTCCTTTTATACGGTCCCCGAAATTTTCTGTATATCTCTGTATACTTTTACCCTCTTACAACGCTTAAAATCCCGCTTATAGCGCTTTTTTATATCGGAAATTTTGTATCGAAAAGAAATGTAACACTGTAAAGATTCTTTTTTTTTCCCTGGTAGGAGGGAATCTTTGAACTCTGTGAAGTTGCGGGTCTGTGATACAGTAGTGCAAAATGTCGAAGCGGAAATCCCTTTCTATAAGTGAAAAATTGCAAATTCTCCATAAGTACGACGAGAATTCTACACTAAGTCAGAAGGATTTCGCAGAATCTCTAGAAATTCCCTCATCCAGTCTGCGAACAATAATGAAAAACAGGGATGCAATTACCGATGCAGCGAAGGGTTGTTGCAAACGTAAAAAAGTAAAGTGTGCACTAAATCAGAAAATATATATTATTAAAATATATTAGTATTGCTCCTAGTGGTGTATCAATTGAGGTTAATAGTTACCTGAACCGCATTGAAAATCTCATAATTCATAACAGTAGCACACACACCCGGCAAACCACAATCAAAGATCGTGATTTTTAATAGGAAATAAGCTCATATTTGCAGTATATCTATTACAGAATCATGTATGTTTCCTGTAAAATGGTATCCAGATCTTTCCCCATCTCATAAATCATTTCCCGTCTATAGCGCTATCCCGCTTATTACGCTTGTAGGTCACGGTCCCTTGACGAGCGTAATAACGGGGTTTTACTGTATTTGGAAAAGAGTCAAGCCAACCAAATAAGAAGTTTCCACCGTATGCCTGGCAATGTCATAGAGTTAATGGACTTAAACGAATCCCTTCAAATGAGTGTCCACAATTAGTAATAATGTGGTCAGTTCTCTTTCCAAAGTATCATCCTTCCAAGATCGAAATTCTTGGGAAGGTTTAATTCCCGTGAAATTATTTCAGAATTGTCATTTTATTTAGTTTTTGTAAAGCTTCGTGGGCTACTGGTTATTTCGAAGCATTTGGTTGGAGTCATAAGAAATATCGTGGAATACACCAAGCCTTGCATTCGGGTCATCAGTGTGTATTAGTGTATTGGGATACTCGTTCGATAGAACAGTTCTGTACAGGATATTGCAGAAAATAATAACAACCACCAGATGAAAAAAAGATTCACCAGCTGTGAAACTAAATAGCAAAGAACCAAGAGCGAATGTAAACCTCATTTCAAATTTCGTATTATTAATAAAAGTTGAAAATGAATTCTGAACTTTGAACCTAATGTTTATGTGAATGGGGAAGATGTGTTATAATGTGTCCTAAGAGTAGACATTTGGTGGGTACACCGGAGAATATTATAAAGACCAACAACCGTTGCAATGTCATACATCAGTTTAGCAGAATATACATGACTTTCTTTTAGGATTGCTTTCCATCCATAACAATCTTCTTTTTCTCTCCTATTCTTTTTGGGGCGTTTTTTTTATTTAAATGTATATTTGAACTTGTCTTTTATATCATTTCAAAACAAATACATGTATTAAACATATTCTGGTTTCCTGTTAAGAAGAATAAAACCGCTCCTATCTAATTAATTGCTTCAAATAACTTAAGAAAGACTAAAATTATAGCCTTTGAACTGTCCATACCTGTTGGACAAAACTCAGCGTTAAGGTAATCAATTTCGCTCCTGTGTAAGATCCAGAATAAGAAACTTTATTACATGGTGCAAGTGCTGTGCAAGTCTTAGCTCAGTTAGTAGCGAGATAAAGGACACCAAATCCCCTTACACACTACTAAACCAGTTTACTGGTTAAAATAACGTTGAATCAATAACTGTGACGACTAGAAACGCGGGAAAAAAAAGCCAGGTAATTATTTATTTATTTATTTTTAGTTTAAGTCTTTCCAGACTGAAATTCCCATTAATGACATAAGGTGATGTAATTAACCAAAACTACTTATTCTACCATTTTTAAAATTGTGGATATTTTTATTTATCAACAAATTATTGATTCAATGCAACAGACATTCTTTTTCTGGAGCACCTAACATTCATAAAAAGCATTACAATTGCTAAGTTTCTTTCCAATCTTTACTTACCTGCTACTTGACTTAGTGTAGCTTTATCTGAACACGAGATGAAAGAACTAAAAAATGTTACCATCACAATCCCTCCTCTGGCCGCCTACAAAGAAAAAAACAACGTAATACGTATGGATTAAAATAAGCAATTCAAACAAAAGTAAAGTGATATTAATTTAGACACAACTATATACAATATAGAACAACTGAACTTAATTTGTCTTAATTCATTTTTAAATAATAACTTGTAAGTAAAAACTTGTTTAATTTGTTTTACAGAATTAGTCCAATTTATTACAGGAAGAGCAAAACTTCCAGAGATAGAAGCACTTTACTGCAAAAAAACAGATGAATGAAAGCATTGTTGCTGCCTTCTGTTTTCCATTTTTTTTGGGGGGGGGGGGTTGAAGACGAATTAAAAATCAAAATAATTTACTCATATTTAAAGATTTTTTTTATTTAAATACTTCTCCTTATATTCATTAAGAAAATGCGTTAAAAATATTCTCCATCTCCGTTAAACAAAAACAAAAACAAACCTCTCCTATTTATTGAATTCCTTCAAGAGGTGGATAAAATATTTTAGACAAGGACTAAAACTACAGCCTTGAAACAATACACATATGTTGGACAAAACTCGGCGTTAAGTTGATTACATTCGCTTTTCATTGTACGAAGTCACAATTCTTAAAATACGTTTTAGTATTGTAAACTTTTTCTTTATTCAGTTTCAGTTATTCAAAGCTATTTTCAAATCGGAACTTTATTCTAAAATTTTCTTTATTTGAATCGGCCTCATATTGAAAGATAAAAGAAAATAAAGTGGAAGATATATACAAGAACTTATTTTGTTATAAAAAGTTCTGCATATATAAAATGTGACATTTATTATATAAATAATTAAATTATAAAATTAACTTACATCAAATGAAATAAATTTACTATAAATATTTCAATCGGCTGTCACTGTCTTCTAAACACTTAACATAAGACTTTTGAACATTTCTAGGAGAGTGAACATTCTCTCTAATTGTTTCAAATTCTGACTTGATTTTTATTCTTGACAGTTTATATTGTTCGAGATTGGTTACCATAAACCACCGATTTTAAATTGGCCCCATAAGGAGGAGTTAGATCTGGAGACCTGGGTGGCCATTCAGTCGACCCACGTAGTTCAATATATTGTTCTGGAAAAGATTCTTGTAAAAAAACTCAAAATAACTCAAAATAAATGATAAAATTAAAAAAAGATTTGTGGTGACCATGCATTTCAACTTCTGCAATAATTTGGCAATGTATTTGATGTAATATATATAATAAGCCTATTATGTAAACTTTTGCCGAACCTTGTATATCTTTGCCAAATATTTATATCTTAGTCTCTTACTGAAGGGATCGTATTCTTATATTTTTAAGCACTGGATTTTAAACATAACAACTGTTTTTATAACAAGAAGCTATGTGTAGACCTTGATGAAAGACATTACAATTTATAAGATAATAAATCAAATTTACGTAAATCAATCCTATATACACCAATATATTACAGAGTAAAAAATACTTGGAAAAATATTAATAGAAAAGCAAAATTTATCGTCCATAATATAATAATTATAAATTATAATAATTATAATAATTTACAAATTAAGAAAAAAATCACAAGTGGACAGTAAATATGCTTTCGCAAACTGAGCTAACATCACTAAGTTTTTTTCTTGATTTATAAATTATTATATGGACGTTAAATTTTGCTTTTCATTGCACTTATGATGTTTCTTATTTATAATTAAATTCCTTAGTGCCTTTCAGTGAAAGGACAAGGGATTAATAGTGTGGATTTCACAGGATTATTTTATATTTGATTGTTTTTGTTCTCGGAGGCCACTGCCGAGCGAGAATGGTAACCCTTTAACTTTCGCGCAGTCTGAGACAAACATCAAGGGTAAATTCTGCTGATGATTCCTAATAAGGATGAAACAGCTGTACGGGATTCTCGTTGATGTTGGCTCAATGTGCGAAACCATATTTACTCTCCAGTTGTGATTTTTTTTTCTTAATATTAATAGAAGTCCGAAGAATTTAGTCTACTTTCCTCGTATTATTTGGGACCGTTCAAGTATTACGTAAGCTCATTTTTAGTCATTTTAGACTCCTCCTCTTGTGCTTACGTAAGATTTGCAAAATCATTAACAGTAAATACCATTGATATACTGAGGGGAAAAAAAATGTTTGTCATATGCAAGCATTGCTCTAACCCCCCCCCCCCCCCTCGAATGCTTAGTAATACTTGAACAGCCCCTTTCTTAAAATTTCATTATTTTTTTTAAGTAGTAAAAACGAAAAAAAAACGAGATCACATTAATATTCCAATTATAATATCTATTAAATAAAAATAATGCAAAGGAGAATGGGCAGATCATCCCCACCACTGTATAGCGATAAGATATAGGGTAGGCGAACACGTAGCAATATGAGGCAATATTGTGGGACAATATTGCCCCTTTTCATTGCTGACAACCGTTTGCAGCAATAAAAATGAACAATATTGTACAAGATTGCCCATTTCAAGACAATTGAGATTGTCGGAAAAAAAGGAACAATTTCAGTTGTCGCAACGTATTGCTGGAACAATAGCGAATCACATGAACGGATGAAATCACGTGACAATGCTGACGTCGAAGGGGGCGGGACTTTGAACATAGGAAATAAGTCACTCACGCCGGCCATTTTCTTTGAGAAACAAGGCTTAAAATCAGCAAAATGGGTCGGCCCAAAACAGATAATTCCAACAACAACATTTTGTCAATTGATAATGAAAGAATCGTAATTGATTTCTAAAGAGGAACGGCGTTTAATACTATAGCAATTCTGTACGAAAACATGCTCTCTCTGTAGCTCTCTCTAGTGAGAAGCGCCGTAACCATCAATTGTCAGGACAATATTCGTTTCGGAAAAACTACGTGTTCGCGCGTGATCTGAACTGACAACGGTTGTCAGCAATAAAAATGAGCAATATTGTCCCACAATATTGCCGCAGATTGCTACGTGTTCGCCTAGCATTATACCTACAGAAAGATCTCCGTAAACAGAACATTCTTTATTATTACGACTTGTCTCAATTATTAGTCCGTTCGGAGTTATATAATTCTAGATATGACGTTTGAGTCATTGATTGTAATGAGTGTGGGTGGCAGAGAAGCCAACCACCTACAGGCGGGGGGTGCTTGGCTGTAAGTGGTTGGCTTCCCTGCCATCCACATTCACCACAATCAATCACACTGTTAATAATTATTGTACGTAATTAATAATTAATATTATCATTTACTTCAAGTAAATAATAATTATTTACATGTAATAAATGAAAATAATATTTACTGTTACTGAAAAAAATTATCAAGTGATAATTAATTAATACATCCGAGAAGTAAGATGTCAACTAGATAAGTCATATGTAGAATTATACATCTCCGAACGGACTAATAATTGAGACGAGTCGTAATAATAACATATGTTCTATTTAAGGAGATCTTTCTATAGGTATATATGTTATCACTATACAGGGTAGGGCAAATTCCCATAGAGATTGCCCATTCTCCTTTTTCATTTCTTGAAAAAATAAAAAATAAAATAAAATAAAATCGGCATTATGTACTTAAATTGTCTAAATCCCATTAATTTTAATCGTGTCAAACCATGTGGAATAGATTAAAAGGATTTAATATTCAATGTCTGCGATTAACTGAAATACAATAGAAATTCATTGTTTAGATTTCAATGCTTTTCTGTGGGAATCTTTGTTGTGTTGCTAATTTCTCTACAAGAACCCATTTGGGAAAGATTTCAAATATAAATGATAGATCATCCGTAGTCGTTAAATGTGCATATCAAGCTTAAAGAAGATTCACCACACCAGTGGTTCAAAAGTTTTAAGAGGGGACAAATTTGATGACTAAATTGATTAAAAAATTAACTACAGAGAAATTTCTAAAACACTTTAATGTTTTTGTCTCAGTTTTTATTCACAAAATAAAAATTTACAACTTCAAGACAAAATATTATTTAACAAGTTTCTTGTTTTTGACAGTATCGTGTTAAATCGCACAGATAAGCAAACATTACAGCAGAAAACGTGCACAGCGGGACAGAAAACTACTGGGAAATCTCGAAGGTCTCCAACTGCTTTATTTTAGCGCAGACGAAGCAAATACTTTGAGCCCAGCTTCTTGTTAACACCAAAACTTGCTTTGGAATTGCCGTCGAATTATTAACAGTACTTAACTATCAACATGGCGGCACCATCGTAAAAAAAACGAAATTGCTCTAAGCAAGTGATGCAGTTTTTCGTCGATTCGCCCGCACTTAAGTTTTATACTACTTCAAATCAGAAGCTTTCATAACTATTTTCTTTCGATCTTTTGTTAGGCTTAAGTTCCAATATCATTTCGTTTTTGTTTGTTTTGAATCCCATCAGATTCGAATCCTTCCTCTTTCTCGTTTTTGTTGCGCCCATTGTCAATCAATTCCTTCCCTGAGACCACGTTCCTCTATGTAAATTTTCCTCCGGAATTATTTTTCGGATGACTTGAACAGAAAACAATCTCCAGTTGCTCGGGATATTGATTATTGATGCGTTTCAGTTAATGGAAAATGTAGTTTTGGCGATTGTCAGGGGCTTAGTCGAATTAGTCCAAGCGCTTTAGATAAATACTTATCATTTCGAAACTACGCAAGCAAATAATGCGTTTTGACGTAAGATATTAATTCCACAAACAGCGTTTCAACGATTAATCATTTTTCTGTTTTATTCGAAATTGAAAAATAAACAAACACTGAAATTATTTAAGATCCCACCCCCCACCTACCTATTTCCCAGTGTGTTTTTTAACAAAAACAAACATATATTTAAAATTTCAATAGTATCTGGAACATCTAAGTCCTTTTATTATGTTATAAAAACTTTTAAGTATAGAAATTAAGTGGAAAACTTGTCGCAACAATGGCTTTCACAATAGAATGACAACTAATGCCTCAACACTCCGTCATTCTTCGAAGGATTTTCGAACAATCGGTTTCTCTTTATGTCCGCTAGAGGTCGCAAGAGGTCCGCTGTTCGTCGAAAACTGCTTGCCTCGCAGAGACTTCTTTATTTTGGGAAAGGACTGATGTTACATGGCTAGTATCTGAAGATAAGACTGTAATCATGTTTTTTACCACTTCCGTTAAAACGTAAGGGACCAGTTATTATCTATACATGGGTTTATGGACTTATAACAGTTCGTGGCAACAAAATCCAGCCTTGATTTGGGAAAACTATTACTTTTTTAAAGTAGATATAGAAATGAATAATTAAAAATTCGCAAACTATTCTGCCACTGCTATCACACTTCTTCAGTGCACAGGACGTACCACTGTTGTGGTAATTTCTTGTAGTTTTTCATAGATAACCTTAAAGTGAGGGTAGAAGATGGGTGATAATATATTCACGGAAGACTGTAGGTAATTGCTGGAAGAAATGAAAAATGGACCATTACCTAAAATTGACATTCGAATTATAATCCTTGCAGACAACTATGAGTTGCCAGACCATTGGCTAAACTACTCGACTACTGCTATAGATTAGAATAGGATTTATTAAACAAGCTTGTTTATTAAATAAAAATAGATTTATTAAACTTTATTTGGTCACTTTAAAACAGATAAACACATAAATAAATTCCTGAAACTCTTACGCTGTAGACATTTTCCAATATTTCGTTTTAATCTCTTAAAACTTTCTCAAGGTTTTTGTGAACAAAATTAGAAATATAACATAAATTTAAAGAGAGAATTCCTCTCTTTTTAACCGATAGAAAAATGCAATAATTAAAAAAACAATAATTAAAACAAAAGGAATTGGACAAGAAATTCCTTTTGTTTACTCATGTCTTTTAATTATTGTTTTTTTAATTATTGTATTTTTCTATCGGTTAAAAAGAGAGGAATTCTCTCTTTAAATTTATGTTAAATTTTTAATTTTGTTTACAAAAACCTTGAGAAAGTTTTAAGAGAATTTATTTATGTGTTTATCTGTTTTAAAGAAGACGAAGGATATTGACGTACGTATTTTTGAACTTTATTTGGTCACCTTTTGATCGAACTCTCTAATGAACTGCTACAGTTCAGTTCATGAAAGAAGAGCTTTTGATGACGTAATTTCCTTATAGATTAATGTTTCCAGGACGGCGTAATAGCGCCATCTATTGCTAAGATTCGTAATTGAATCTTAGAAACATTATGAAAACATTCTGGTTTTTTTAGTTTCTACAATTACGAATACAATTCTAAATTATTGTTATTATTATTTTAATAATTTTATAGGGTTAAGATTATTTTATTGAAAATGCTTTATGCAAAGTTTCTTTCTTGGTCACGCTTATGCGATCACAAAACGACGCCATCTTGGACTGACTGCTCGGAGTTCAAGTTGATGACGTCCTGGTTGGTGACGTTTGTTCCAGACAAAATCGATCGCTACTTAATGACCATATACGGCAACCCCCTTTTTTTTTGAAAAATATTATAGGAGGGAATGAAGGCTTAAAATTTCCTATTCTCAATATTTTATTTAATCTTCGTGTGATTTATCAGGGTTTTTTTTTATCTCCTACAAGCTGAAGAAAAAAATGCAAATAATACCATTTCTTACTCTAAGATCTGAGATAAAGGATCAAAAAAAAAAATAAATCCAAAATTGGTATTTGGAAATGACATTTCACAGAGGAAAAAAGATGATGTATAGTCTGACAGACGAGTCGTGACGAACGAGATTTCTCGAGAGTAATTGCAAGTCGAGATAGTTTTGCGTGCGCTGTTTTGTAAAATAGTGTGTGTCGACATTTTGCCGAAAGCCTCGGAATGAGGTTATTGTCTCGGACTTTACGTGAATCTCCCAACGAACGACGTCACGACTTGTCTGTCAGACTGTATAAAAAATTGTCTTCATGAGAGGAATTCTAAACAAATATTTTAAATAATCGTTAATCCTTAACTGAAAATTATGTTTTTCTTGTTTTACTTTATTTTCTTGATAATTCTACAGTAATGGTAAATTACGGTATATACCTGATAAGCTTACAATGATCCGCTTTGGCACAAGCAAGGATTTTGTAAGACTGATGTAAACTATTTCAAACAATTCACAAAAGACAATGAAAAATCGTCTTTTAATTTAAGGGCCTTCAAGGATATCCAAAAACGTGATTGTTGAGAGAATATACTGCTTACAGATAGTGTATAGAAATACCCCACATCACTTGAACTATGGAATAAACATTATGACTTGAAAAATATAATTTCCCCTAATTTAGAACCTTAAGATTGAGTATATCAATTAAAATCCACATTTGTATTATCAAGGTTCATCGTGTTGCTAGTCTTAAAGAACTGTGGGTATTATCCACCGAAATGATTTTCCAGAGCATACATTTATTCCTTATGTAACTATCTTTCTTGTGTATTGATTGTGTATGCCTTATTCTCTCCAGAGCAGAATCCGGTTTAATAACTCTGTTAAGTAAAACATGACTCGTCACTAAGGAGTACTCGATCCAATCATGATGTTGTCTGGCCTAGTTCAGTTGCAAATTTTGTTGGTGAGAAGAAAACACGAAGAGACTACATTTATATCAATATCGAAGACTGAAACTATAATTCGAATGAAAATTAATGAAAGTATTTTAAACAATGTTCCATTACTTTTTTGTGTAGAGACTAGTTGCGACCCGTGAAATATTCACGGAAGTAAAACAAATTCCATATTTTTGAAAAACACAAGATTGAAAAATGTGTTCTAAGCTAATTTTTTTAGAAGCCATGACTTCCATAACAGCCCATATGTAATTTGAATAGCTTATTTGTTAAAATAATATTATAATATTGTTAAAATAAAAAATTAAAAATTGATTTACCACTTTCATAGTAGCCAGCGCTGCGGTTTCTCATTACGAAACATAATGGCAACCTGCTGCCCTAAAAGAATAGGCTCGTTGAAATTGAGGCAATATTAACGGAAGTAAAACAAACGCCACATTTTTGAAATACCCCTGAAATTTTTGAAAAACATAAGATTGAAAAAGATGTTCTAAGCTCATTTTTTAAAAGCATGACTTGCGCAACAGCCCACATATAATTTGAATGACTAAGCCAAATTTTGTTAAAATAAAAGAAAAGAAAAAAATGATTTACCAGTTTCAACAATAACAATAACAATAACGAATGTCCAACAGCCAATACCAATAATCCTGTCTGGACAACAATGACGGCACGTGCTTCATCATTGTCCCTTACTTGTTGATTAGTGAGCGAGTAGCTACAGAGCCAAAATTATATAAAAACCGAGGTTTTACAAACTCTCTGATAAATTTTGACGCATGAACTTCATGCATTTCAGTGTAAACTTCACTTGTGGGAAAGAAAATTTCAATACGCTGATAATAATTATGTAATCACGATCCGTCATGGTGAAGTGGGGAAAATAGTAGAGATGCCATCTTTAAACATGGGAGTGACGTCATGCCTGACGTGTTCCAACGCTGCACTGTGATTGGTTATTTCAAATTATAAATTTACAAATTTACAAAGATCCGTACAACTTTTGCCTATTAATAGGATGATTTCTACTGTTCCAGTTTGTGTTGTACTGTATTTTGTTTTAATAAACTCCGACTATTCTTCTCCCAAAGCTAACCTGATAATACAGGAACAGTTACGAGGCCAAATCACACCAAGTCGTCTCACCTAGCATCTGAAAGTATCCCTCCGCGCCCACATGACGCTTTTTCCAATGTAAACAAAACGAATTCTCATTACAGCTATCGCGATATAATTCTATTGTATATTTAGCAATTTCAAAAAAAAAAAAAAAAATAGAACAGATAGAAATTAAACTTATTAAAGAAACAATCTATTTGTAATTTTAAAAGAAATCTTAAGTTACAA
Source organism: Thereuonema tuberculata (assembly GCA_023159025.1). Classification (NCBI taxonomy): domain Eukaryota; kingdom Metazoa; phylum Arthropoda; class Chilopoda; order Scutigeromorpha; family Scutigeridae; genus Thereuonema; species Thereuonema tuberculata. The sequence goes on from JAFIDM010000007.1 coordinate 1,034,129, forward strand.
GACAATATTTGTTACAAAACGAAAATAAACAAAAAAATTAAAACTTTTTTTTTAAAAATTGTATTTCAACTTACTCAGAATCAAATTTCAATATAAATTTCTGTAATGAAAATTTATTACAAATTAAAACAATTATTAAAATTGCAATGGAAATTCTTTCTTATTTGACTTTTATTTTTACATAGACCTGTATTTCAAATTTTATTATTATTTTATAACAAATAAATGATAACTAAAACATATGGAAGAGATATTGTCATGTTATGATTTTTTTATAAACAAATATAATCTTTATTCTGAAAATAAATTCATGTGAAATAGAAAAGCAAATTAATACTCTTTCGTAAAGAATTGGTGGCCCTGAAAAGGGCCGTTTTTCAACAATCAATTTTTCAGAGCGGTCTCAGCGTCAGTATTAGGCCTACAATCCGAGCTGATCGAGAAACCATTTCTCATAATAAACACCGTTTATTTCTGCGGGATAATCCCCAAGTTTTTTTTTAGCCTTAAATGTACCACACGCTCCAACGTCAAATCCTTCTGAACTTCCTGCATGGATAATTATTAACCGAGGAAGAGCCGAATCGAAGGATCAAAAAGCGATGTCGCGATGAACGCTAACCCTCGCGCAAATGCGTTTCAGCTGGAGATCACAGTGTTATCGTGCCATATCGTCCGCTTCGTATGGCCAAAATTTATCCATGTTTCATCTATATAATAAATATAACGATCATGAGAACGATAATGACGGATGTCTCGGGTTTTGCTGGTTTATTTGGTTGAAAAACATTGCGTTTGAAGACGCCATCTTAACTCAACTGTGAGGCTTCCTTGATTGGTTAATCAACTAATGACTTTTAAACTCATAAACATCTGAAATGTTGTCTTTATCTCCTTAAAATATTTACCTTGATAAATTACGACATGTTTAAAATGATAATTTCTGTTAATTGGCATTTATTTTTGACCAGATCATTATTTAATGTACGGACTACTTTTCATTGCGAAGGTATACACTCAGTAACTGTTCCTGTATTATCAGGTTAGCTTTGGGAGAAGAATAGTCTTCTTTTAACATAATTTGATTCTCACAATCGATTTGAGCGCATAATGGCGCTCAAATTTTGTCAACTCGCGAGCTGTAATATTTACTATCTCCTACATTTATTTACATTTATTTGTCCTCCAAATAAATTTCAGCTTAATGTTAATTCTAGATAGATGCTCAATTTTTTTTCTTTACATTTCAATCGCAGAGTTCTACCCCGGAAGTAGCAACTTATTACTGCAAATTCAGCTTTATTTGTGAAGTTTCAAGAAATAAGTTATTTACTTTAGTTCACTAAAATTGTTAATATAATTTAACGTTGTAAGTTGTCTTAATAAAACAATAATTTATCAAAAATTGTCGGACTTCCGGTGTCAACTTGATTTGTTCACACCGGAAGTGCGTTTTCCCGTTCATCTATTTGTGAAAAATCATCTTAAAACAAACTGAGTTCAATGTACTGCAAAGATACAAGGACCATTCGAGAGAACGTGTTAAGCTGAGGCGGTATACATCAGTCTATGATTTATTTACATGAATAAATCAAAAGTTTTCTACGAATTCAACCTCTTGCCTCTTCTTTCGACTCCATTTTATCTATACATTTAGCACAATTTCAATGCAATGTAACTTTGATATGGAGCTAAGCCTTTTTCTAAGCCTTTTTCTCAAATAAAGGTAGCACTATTACTTTCTATATTTGCCCTTTCTTCATAAAAACCTATAAGTACTTATATGAGTTTTGCTGAGTTAACTAAATTATATTTCAAAATACGCTGAACAGGCAACTTGCTAAGGACATTTTGAATACAATGTCAAACACTCATTGTGTGAACTGGGAGTATTTTAGAAGCAGTAAGAGTTTCTCATTAGGTAAAGGATTAGAGATACCAAGACGACCCTCTGCAGGCTCTAATTGAAACTACAGTAAAACTCGCTTAAGACGCTGTTTTCCGTCGGTCCCTGGACATTTCTTATACTAGTCAATGTAAAATCCACTGTTAAGACGCTTTGTTCTGTTCTGTATTTTCGGATAAGACGCTCTTCTCTGTTTTTCCCCAGCTTCGTAATCCCCTCTCCAACAGTTCTGACCAAAGCGAGCTTTGTTCTGACCTCCGCAACACTTCGTTTCTTCGTTACTTCGTCCGACCTTAAATTGTAGAGCCATGTTGTCACACAGATGAAGGAGTGATTGCACTAGTTTTGTTGACTCATTCCTATATCGGGTGAATGCATCGAACTAAACAGTTCATTTTAGTTCGTTGGGGAGTGTATCAGTGATTTCATTACGGCCAGTGCTAGTAGTAAAACTGGAATAAAACGTAAAGCTTTATCGATTTCGGACAAGTTGAATATTTTGAAAAAGTACGATGAAGGATATACAGCTAAAAAAAAAACTCGTGACCAGCAGCACTCGAACTTTGGATGAAATGATCGCTGATGCAACGATTGTGGAGAATGCGAAAGAGATGCTTTCTTTCCCATCATATCAGAAAAGTAACAAATTTCAATATGTATTATTATTTTACATTGTACAATACTTACATTGTAAATGCCGTGTGTAATTTCTGGGTGATGAGCAATATATATTTTTCTATTTTTTAAGCAGTTACAGAGTTTTTTTTTTTTTCGAATTTACCCATAAGACGCTTTCCCGCTTAAGACGCTCTTTCGAGCTGATCCCTTGAAGAGCGTCTTAAGCGAGTTTTATTGTATAGTTTTTCAATCACGAGGAATCACCTAAAAAACAAAGTTAATCTGAAATATCAATAGCGCTTTGATATAACGCTGATACGTCATCAGGATAACACATGTGAAGAAGCAGAATTAAAAAAAAAAACAACTTGCTGAATTGTAAATGCTGGTCTTTATCCATCCTATTCACCCGATTTAGCACCTAGCTATTATTTATTTCAATCGTCGTATCATTATCATTGCGGAAAAACAATTCTTTAGAAGACATCAGAACTTCCTTTAAAGCAGTAAGACGTCAAAAAATAATGAATATTTTAAAATATCGAAAGATAAGGAAAGTTCATAGTGAGAAATTAAAAAGCTTACATACGAGACGGTTTCATCAATTTTGGATAATAAACTGAATTCACTCAAGAAATTGGATTATTAGTAACTGATAATACTCTTTCAAAATCATTTTCATATCTTTTGCTTACAGAAAGACCGACCTTTTGCAACATGCTGTATAATCATGGTTTAACTTTATAATGGAGCTTCCTATTTTTCTATAAAATAAAATAAAAAAAATACATTTTTATAAATTAAAAATAGACTAGACAGTAAGAAATGAGAAATATATTTACCCAGACCCTCAGGGTAAATATATTTACCCGGAATCCCAGTTACCCAGACCCTCAGGGGCTCCAAAACTTAGTTTTATTCATCTAGTTTTTTGATATTATACATATTGTATATTTTATATTTTTTGAAGTTAGAAAGAATCAAGATTTATGATTGGCTCGAGATCAGTTCACATCTCTGAAACCATTCAATACATAGATATGGTCATTATTATCTAAAGTTGATGATGATCTTTAGTATTCCGCAGATCGAAACTGTCCTATTTCTTTAAAATGCTTCTATTTTTTTTCTTTTACAATTTCAATTTTATATAACTAGAACATTGTAAATGTGTTTCTTTTGAATGTTAATATTTCGATTTTAATAAGCATTCATTTCCACACGTTGAAGTAAAATTTATATAGATATTCTAATAATGTAAACTTTGCCGCTCTTCACCACGATGGCAACTTCACCACCATGGACACCACTCCAATTATGAAAAAATAGATGGTGTTTAAAGAGATGTAAAAGTGTGTTAAGAAGTCTATTTAGGCTAATACTAAGTCGTTCATCTACTGTACTTGTTTATTTTATACTTTTGCCCAGTATTTCATTTAAAAGAAAGAATATTGTAAAAGTAACTGATTACAGTTAAAGTAAAATAATAAGCAATCTGTTTCAATAGTTCAAACAAAATATATAAAAAAATAAACAAATAACAATAAGCAATTACAAAACGTTCTGTATAGATCTAACATATTCATTAGATTCAAAGATTGTGAGTGGGAGCTTTATCATTGAGAGGAGAAAATCCTTCAGTGAAACTGTAGTGTCGTTTTCGTAAATGTTTCCCTGTTAACAAGATAGGTTTGTCTCCTATGTAAGTGGTTTTTCGGACCTTGCAAGTCCTTTTCATTTTTTATTTGTTAAAATTAAAAAAAAATCAAAGGTTAACATTGTATTGTTTTATTATGTTATTTTATTGTTGATGAATATAATTTCTATGAGGTACTTACCACTTTCTTGAGTATAGAATCAGGTACATTGCGAGTACTGTTACACAGACCGTAGGCAGATGAGTGACTGAATATGACGGGAGCTTTGGAAGTGTCGATGGCATCAATCATCGTCTGAAGAGAGACGTGAGCCAAGTCTACTATCATTCCCAAACGATTCATTTCTAAAACCACCAGCTGAAAGGGAAATTAAACCACTGTTAACAGAAGAACATCAAAACACAACATGAATACAATTTAAACATAGTTAAAATGGTATTTCAATTTCAATATCAGCTTTAGTGAAGGAAGAAGTTTTTATGTGTGCTCGTTAATTCATAGTAAAAAGAAATAAATATCATTTCCGCATTTACCCACATTTATTAGCTTTTCAATGTGAATATATGTAGGACCAAACACTCTTGTAAATTTGTTGAAAATGAGCTCTGCAAAGGCAGCTCGAAAGTTCCAGAATATGTATGTATGTTTTTTATTTTGTTAATTATAATTTGTTATTTTTTAAAGTTATTTGTATGTTGGCTGATACTTATTCCTTCAATATTAGTTTTAAAGGCATTAAAATTCACAATTTATGCTTTTAAAAATTAACTAACTAAATAAAGATGAAGTCCCTTCTTTTTAACAATGTTATCGTAACTGAAGGGATATTTCAAATAAATAGTCTTTTACAGTGCTCACGACGAGAGTTGAAACTCCCAGAATAGAAGAGAAGCGACCTCTTCTATTTGCATGTTAGCGAACGGCCAGGAAAGGAAAATCTAGAATCTGCGTTGCATTCTGGGAGTTTCAACTCTCGTCGTGAGCACTGTAAGAAACTTGTCTGTCTGTAAAAAAATTCGAGATTTAGCTGATACTCTTTCGCGGGCGGGGATGTCGACATTTTCAAGGCAAGACCTTGTATGGTCATTAGTAAGCGAACAACTAACCCTCCTGGCGGCAAATTCGTAAGCTCCTTCCAGGATGTTTCGTTTGGAAATAAAACAGAAAAAAACAAAACAAAAAACCAACACTTAAATGTCCTTTTAATTAACTATAGGTTAGGTTAAGTGAGGTATGACCCTTTTCATTTGGAAAAGTAAAAGAAAAACAAAAACATTCTTTTCACTTCGAAATGACCGTCAATTTTGCAACTTATTCGCCATCTTTCAAGTAATCCAAACATCTCCATTTTTCTTATTTTATAGGGCTACTTCCGCAAAAGAGTACCACCTAAATTTCTAATTTTCTTAAAAAAATATAAAATAAAACCACAGTTTCTATCGATTTCATATCTACTTCGTACTTAGGAATCGTTTAGTTCCAAAAAAACAAAAGAAAATACAAAATTACTCAAATATTCAATTTCACTGGTTCTGTGTCCTACACAATTACCGAAATCAACGACCGCACAGAGACAGTTAATTAAATGCTTATTTAACTTTTTCTAAAAAGCTTATTTTCGCTAATTAAATTTATAAGATTTATTACAAAGTAAGATTAAAATAACATTTATTACAAATGAAAATGGACAGCAATAAAAGGAGAGGGAATTAAATAAGTCAACTCAAAAACTAAAACAAAAAACTATTAAAACCTGAAAGTAAAGCGCAGTGTTTCAAGTTTTACGAAGCCCCATTATTAAGTGTTGAAGCGCCATAAAACAGATCTTAAATACTTGTCGACCATCTTGTTGAGGAGAGTTTCATTGTAAAAGACGAGTCGTAACGTGACAGAATTGAGCTTCTAATCTTTTGTACGGTGTTGCGAAGGGTTTTATATCAGCTTTATGATCGTATTTAATGGTACAATCTTAGGGACATTATACAAAATTCATTTTTGTAGTGTGATAGCTTTTATCTGCGCTGCACTGGACAAAGACTTTCTTCCTTACACTCCATTTCTTATATAACAGAGGAAATAATCATCTAATGGATTAAATATACTTTTAAATGTTAATAAGCTGGAAGATGAACATAAAATTACACCAAGAGCTTTCGATTTCTCAGGTTGAATGCAGGTTTTTACACGTGAGAAGTGATTTAAGCTTAAAAAAATTCTTAAAACATCATATTTCTACATTTAATGGCCTATCATTTCTAAGCCCGACTGTGGCGCCCCTCTGGCGGTAGAATCGACAGTCATTTTAAAACACTTGAATTTCATTGTAAACGTGTCCACAGATATTTAATTCTTAATGGAAATGTCCATAAATTAAATGCCGTAAACTGAAATTATAAATTAATTCGATTAAATTAGAAAATAATCTGTGTACTAAAATTTATTGTCTTGCAATAAAACCCATATTTGTAATATGTTGGGTAATGATGATAAATATAAAATATTGTAATATACATGTGGATAGTGATCAAAACTTAATATAATTTTTATTAATTTGTAAAATAAAATACAGTACAGATGTCCCCCGCTTTTGACGATCCGCTCTTTCGACCTATTACGGCAGGTTTACACGATCTTCCAAGCCCTTCTGCGACTTCGTCAAATACATATTCATCGTCCACGTATACAAGAATCAAAATATTTAAAGGTAAGCAGTTGTATATTATCCTGTACCATATATATTTATGTATACAGGATTGGATAAGGCACTTATAAAAAGTAACTGAGTTACTTTATAACAACCAAAAAAAAAATCTGTTAAAAGCATACTAAGAATTCATATTTCAAAAACTCTGTTGTAATTGTAATTACGTTATAAAATTGATTGTTGTATTACAAAATTAATGTAGGGGAAGGTGTTGTACCTTTGACCGATTGTACCTTTGACCACCCTTGCTAATGTGCTGCCATCTATCAGCATACTTTAAAAGCTTTTCTGTTTAATGTGTAACATTCCCACTATTTAAACCTTCAGTAGCAGTTAGATCTTTCATTTGCAAAGAGTGAAAAATATTTTTCCAATTCCATCACCGAAAAGTAAGTATTTTGCTAGTGAATGTTTCTTTAATAACATTGTTTGGTTTCTTTTGATTGTTATTTTAACAACAATGAGTAATACATCTATGCCTATAGTTTAATTGTTAGGACTTTTAAGATGACTGGATTATCCTAAAAATTGTAGCACGGCGTGAAACGTAAGTTCGACTGATGTTGTACCTTTGACCACAGCAGGGTGTTGTTCCTCTGACCAGGTCAAAGATATAACATTTCTTAATAATATGTAAATATTTTTACTTACAGTCATTTTAGCATTATGTAAGATGGAAATTTAAATATTTTTTGCTGAATTTTTATTTTTATTTACCAAATCTTATTCAAAAAAAGTAAACAATTGATTGTTTGTCCACGACTTTGAGTCTGATGTTGAATATTCATCAGGGGAAAGTGTTTTCGATCTTTCAGATGAATGCCATAAGTTGGAGAAGGAATTAAACTTACTAATTAAATTTAAGTTATTTGAAATAACTTGTATCTAACTGTCAGTTTCTATTACCATCTGGTCAAAGGTACAATACCCTCCGGTCAAAGGTACAACACATAGTTGTACCTTTGACCACAAGATATAGATTTTTTGTAAAATAAAAAAAAAAATACTTATACTCAAAATATAATATAAAAAACACATGCAGTTGATGGCAAGATGCGTGAGGATCACATGTATCCATTCAGGTAAGGATTTACTTGAGTACCAAAAATTGGAAAATTCATTTAGTGAAAACTGGTGAAAGGTACAACACCTTCCCCTATAGTTTTATTTTAATTTATTTTTCTGAAATTTTATTTAGAATTTTTCTTTAATGTAAATGCATTACATAGCAGTTTTCTCAATCTTTTTTTTGCTTCACGGCGCACTTTTACATTTCGTGTAAACCCACAGCATACACACAACAAAATCCCTTGAAAAACCTGAACATGGTTTTCACTTGAATAACAGTCAATTTTAAGCATAAAAATACCCTAATTTGATGCAAAAATACTGTTTTTAAGCTAATTGGAATGCAAATTAATACTTTCTTAATCTTTATTTTTAGAAAGAAACTGAATGGTAGTTTAATTTCATGTTTATGCAGATAATTAATATCAAGAATTTAGTCTAGCTTAAATGAATGTGAGTGCTTAATCTATTTTACAAAACGGAAATTTTATATTAAATCTCGATGAGAAAGATGGTTTTTCCAAACAATTCTTGATTCAGAAGATATAGTAAGGCATTGATGTACGATTTTCAATTGAAACATCAAGTGAATTTGACATTAACCATTTTTTTTCAGAAATCCAAAAGATCTTTCATCCTAAAATCTTTCATCCTACTTTATTGTTTTGTATTTTAAAGTGTCTTGAAAATAACCACGAGGAAAAAGGGTTCTTCATTTTTAAAATGTACATACCGAACAAACCTATCTTTTCAGAACGTCTGAATGAACATCGGTTACCTTTAAAAATTCTTAAGTTAAATGGATTTTTTTTAATACATTGCCAATCCGAAATTTTGTTAATTCAATAACACTCATATTTAATCAAATAATCCATGCAAAATATTATTTTGTATTCCTATATTTTAAATGATATTCAAGTTTTTTTTTTCATGAACTTCTAAATTAAAAGTTTCATTAATTTCTTAACAGCAAATTTTAATTAAACTGTCATTTTTTTCTCGTTCATTTATTGATATTAAAGTTTATTTTTTTTAGAATTATTCTAAAAAAATCAAAATCAAATTGTGGATATTTTAAAGGAAATTATTTAGTCATTTTTCTTCTTTTTATCACAACTGAAATATATTGATTCCTGTGAAGGCAATTTCGAAAAACGAAATCATGTTTTTCTCAATAAATTTTGGCGCCACGTTTTATTGTTCTTTATACAATCAAGGAATGTTTCTGATAGGAATGGAAAGAAGTCTTTGTTCGCTTACAGACATTCCGATACATATTTGTTTATTTATCAATAAATATTAAAAAATAAATAAATAAACAAGCAGTTTTCGTATTAGCTAGCAATATTTATACAAATTAGATTCATTCAATATGAAACATCGGCTTAGTCAAGTTAAGATGCAGGATTATTGAAATTCTCAACGAAAAGATCACCTCTTAAACATAAATGTAAATACTAAGTTTCACATTTAAAAATGTTAACTTCCAATAAAAATTTACTTCAAAAACTTTTTACTTGGAAGCATCTACCAAGGCAGTTCTTTACGAAGGGGTTGGTTAGAATAACATCACCGCAAACAAAGGAATCGTTAGTTCGCAGTAATAATTTGCGTTTTATAATATAAATGTAGGTTGTAAGTTTCTTACAATATTAGACCTACTTCTTACTAGGTATCTTTGTTTCAAATGAAAGTTCGAATTTATTGTTAGTATTGAGCTCAGTAGCCTTCTGCATTTTGAAGTAAACCAGTTAAGAGACGCGTAAAAATTCGGTGTTTCTTCATCGACGATTCAAACAATGATGACTGGGATAAGACAATAGATGAGATTTGGATTTCGCTACGAAGATAATCTTCTTATAGCCGTTTTACATTTACTATTTCACTCGAAATACTGCAGGCCATAACGCAGGCCATGTCAGGGTAGATTGCGAGTGAAAAGTGTACCGCTTTACACTTACCATAAAACCTTCCATCACACGGAATATTTACACTTCTCAATTGTCATCATGCCTACGTTTTATTTACGAAAAATAGCATTGATTTATATAAAAACCATTTAGTCAATGCATCGGATAGGTGAAAGAATGTTTTTAATTAATTAAAATAGGAAATATTCATGTCGTTAAATCTCGATCAACGACGATATGTTTTCGAGATCTCGATCGCTCGTCGATTCGAATTTTCAAGCCGAAATTCTGAAATGATTTTGATTAATAATGTAACATTTTATGAAATCATCCACGAAAACATAAGGAAAAGAGGCCCTCCGATCGTGAAAATCATTTTTTTAATCGGTAATTTCGAATAAATAGATACAAATCGATTGGACTTCCAAATTCTACAATTCGTCACCAAGAGCGTTGGTGTGACATTGCGCCATCTGATATGGCGCCATCTCTTCAAAGATAGCGCACGGGCTATCTATCGCAATGTCCTAGCCATGTGTGATGGAGAGGTGATGGCGACCATTATGGCGAGGTTATGGCGAGTGAAATGGTAAATGTAAAACGGCTATTAGAAAAGATCTTGAGCAACAATAGCGTCCCGAAAACTGAAACGGTGTTTTTGAAACAGCTCTTGCCAAACCTCCCAAACAGCTTGGTGTGAATGTAAATAAAACAATGGATGAAAAAATAAGCAAAAAAGTAATGCGTTTTCGTTGCTCCGTTACAAATAAAAGTAACTGAGTTACAGTTACTCAATTAAAACAGATAACGGCATTACCGATCCTTACCATAAAAAGTAACTGTTACTAATAACGCGTTACTTCCCAACTCTGCATGTATGTATATAGTAGCATGTTGGCCTACATAGTAGCATATTGGGTCTCCTTTAGCCCTCAAAACAGTCTGAATTCGTCAACTCATGGATTCCACAAGATGCTAAAAACGTTGAGGTATTGTGTACCACGCAGACATGAGTGTGTCACGCAGTTCCTGAAGATTTGATGGAGGTGTCGGTATGGAGCGAACAGCCCGTTCGCTTTATTTTTAATTAAACATAAATAAGGACACTCGTAATTAACATTTATATATTAGATTCATATTTTCAACACATGATATACATAACTGTAAACCGTCCATTTCAAAATACTGTATTCATTTTCATGGAGGTTTTCTGATTTCGTGTTTTAAGAACCTTACGGGATTGAATAAAATACTGTAGCTATACCCATTACACAATTACAGTTCTAAGATAAATGAAAGACTCGCTAAATTTTCACTAATTTTCCATCACATTGTTACTCACTTTTCCATATCTGCAGATTTTTCATTTTGTTGACGGCTGCGCTTTACAGATTTTGAACCTAACTTTCAATATTCTTCTAAAATTGACTCCTTCTTACTGATGACTGCACATAATGTAGTGTAACTTAAATTTAAGCTATTCTCTATTTCTGCTTTTGATTTTTGTCTTTCACTTCCCGAATAAATTTCACTTTTTCCTCTAAAGCGTAACTTTTATTCCTTCTATTACCCATGGCTGCAAGAGAAAGACTGAAGTAAATTAAGGGAACACATGTTTCATCAATGCGAAAATTCATTCAGTTTTTGTCTCTGACCGACCTTTCATTAAAAGCCGCCCAGAAACCTCGTGAACGCAATACGGAATGCCGAGTTGTATATCGGCGCACTATGGATAATATCTATAGTTGAAAATATATACAATTCAATCTCGTTTTCAAAAATATACTACATATAAATGCGAATTACGTGTAACTCATTACGTATATCTCAGAAATAATTTATATGTAATTAAATACAATTTTCGCCAGGACCTACAAACAATTACGCACAAACCAGAACTACGTGCAACTGGATTACGTATAAACCAGTTTTTACTGCATATACTGTATACATGTATTATTTAGCTTCTCATGCATTTGCAATGGTATATAATGGGTTGTTTACGTTTTTCGGAGGCCAAAATGTATTTGCGAGCTAAAAAAGTGACTGGGTTCGCATTTCGACAATTTCTAATTTTCGAAAGTGCTCTGTGCTTATTCCTAACCTGTCGAGTATAATAGATAGGGAAGCTTTGTAAGGTAAATAGGTTTTGAGTCGTTTTGATTGACAGATAATTAACAGCGGTTATTATCTGCCCCCTCCCCACCTCTATCTACTGACCGAATATTCAAGAATCAATTAGACGATTATTCCTAACTACAATAGAATTGTTAACAGTACTTACCTTTCCGAAGTCAGTGAGTCCATGATGTACAGGTAAATGTTCTCTATCGGCAATGTGGGAGTCAGCCCTTAAAAAAAATTAAAACTTTTTATTAATTGTAAAAGAAAGAATATTGCACAGAGTGGCCAGGAAGTTCCCCAATCCCCTATTATGTTATTATTACATCGTTATGTATGTATACTCATGGACAAAAAAATTAGCGCGCCAAGAAGGAGTCGTCAAAATGAAACGAAAATTTACATACGTAATGACTACTTTGATATAAGTAAATGATTAGAAAATCAAAGAAAAAGGATAATTTATTTCAGAGAAAAAGGCAAAAGAACGGAGGAGTTAATACTCCGTTGGACCCCCTCTAGCGCGAATGCACGATGCGATGCGATCGGGCATTGAGTCATACAAGTTCTGTATGATGTCTTGAGACATTTCGTTCCATATTTGCTGTAACCTTGCCTCTAGTTCGTTCAAACTCGTGGGATGCCCAACTCGTCGTCCCAAATGATCCCAGATATGCTCGATTGGAGACAAATCTGGGGATCGGGCAGGCCAAGGAAGGGTAGTAACAGTGCGGAGACAGTCTTGTGACACCCTTGCCGTATGAGGCCGAGCATTGTCTTGTTGAAAAATGGCTCCTGGGAGCCGTTGCATGAGTGGCAACACATGTGGTTGCAGGATTTCATGAATATACCGCTGGGCTCTCATGGTGCCACGGAACAATACTAGGGGTGACCGTGTATTGTAGGCAATGACACCCCATACCATCACACCAGCTGTACAGCAAAGGCAGGATTGAAACGTTCACCACGGGCTCTCCACACACGAACACGATTGTCATCACTGCCGAGATTGAATCTGGATTCGTCGCTAAAGACGACCTGGTTCCATTCCGCTGCAGTCCAGTTTCCTCGTGCGCGGCAAAACTCCAAACGGAGGCGTCGATGGGTGGGCGTCAAGGGCAGCACACGTAATGGGCGCCGCGATACCAACTGTCCTTCAGCCAGGCGCCTTCGTATGGTTCGAGAAGACACAGCGGCCCCTAGTGAAGGTGCTACCTGTGCCTGGATGGCGGCCGATGAAGCAGTTGGCTGTACGCGTGCATTTCTGACTATGTGGCGGTCTTCTCGACGACTGGTCTGTCGAGGGCGTCCTGAGCCTGGTCTTCGTGTACATGACATCTCTCGGGTCCACTGGTCCCAACACCTCCTCACAACACAATCAGAGCGGCCTAATTGACGAGCTACTCGCCTAGCTGACCACCCAGCTTCCATCATCCCGATGATTCTCCCTCTCTCAAACTGCGACAACTGCGTATACTGTCTTCGAACACGGCGTAATGGCATGTCTACCTAAGCTCTTCCTTTGTAAATGATTCAGCACACTCAAACAAGCTTTGGTTACCTGTTTTATACTCCAAAGAGTACGATGTTCAACGCCCTCTACCGGCTATACGTAATGCGCAATCATGCTGCATTTCTAATCATTTGCATATCTCCCCGACATGTACCTTCATTGCAAGTTTCGTTACGATCCCGCAATTATTTCTTGGTGCGCTAATTTTTTTGTCCATGAGTATATATCAATTATGTATGTATATCATCTTATTATGTATATCACTTGAATATATCTGTATGGGAGAGTTTGACTCTTGGTAGGGTGCATCCAATACATTTACGAACCACTTTTTCTTCCAAGAAATCGCTTTCTTGAAAGTTTCTTTCCTTCAAATCTAAAAAGTTTTTAATTCCTTAAAGATTTGTCTTTAAAGATCAAAAGCTAACAGAAAACAAGTTGTGATCGTCGAATTTTTAAAGCATTTGTAACATAGGCTATCTGTCTACATCTGGATTCTGTTTTAGTCTCAATGTAAATGTCGTTCGTGATAAGAATAAAGGAGTTTTAAGAGATTCACTATCAACAGTTACTTAGTGATAGTATTTGTAACAGCAGCGTGACCGGAAGTTTCCATACCCCGTAATATAATAATGACATAATAGGGGGTACGGGAACTTCCCGGCCACCCTGTATAATAGTTGCAGTATAATTGTTTAAAATAAATATACCTAGCACTGTTCGAATAATTGTGTAGCGTAGCCAAGTCAAAGTTTTCAACAGGAACTTAAAGATTTTATTTCGAGGTCCTGAAGGTAAGGAATGGATCAACAATAAAAAAAAAAATTCAGGGGTGGGAATAGGGCCAAGGTCTTCTCAACCAGCCCTCCAACCAAAAAAAAAATTAAACCCAGGGCCTATTTCTACTTTCGAGATTTCGAAGATTACATTTTGAGATTCGAGGGAGGGAGAGCTGGGATCAAGTATTTCAATATTTATCTGAATAAATAAAAGCACAGACTTTTTTTTTAGTTTTATATATAACCGAGTATGTAATATTCTACGAATATTTCATAATATTGTAAAGATTCCTGCGTTTTAATCAGCCTATAATTATATTATGACAAGTGAACTACAGTCGGACCTCTGTTTAACGAACCTCTATTTTGCGAATTTCTCTATTTTACGAACTTTTCTTTGGAACCAAGAACATTTTGCTAATTTCTTCGTAAAATAACCTCCAAATAGCGAAGTGCATTTTCTATTTAACGAACTTTTTCGATGATACAGCTGAGGGAAAAAGAAGAAATTAATGATAATATGCTGATTGATGATTATCTTTCACTTGATTTTGAAGTTGAGACCTCGGAAACACTAACTGAATCAGATATTTTGGACAGTGTGAAAAATAAAAACACTAAAGCTATGAATTGCGATGAAGATGAAGATGATGAAAATGGAAATGATCATGATGAAGAAATCAAAAAAAAAACCTTCGTGTGATGAAACGCTGAAATCATTTAAAACAATCCGACGCGGATTACAATTTGAAGAAAATACGCCTGAAGGGGTTTTTGGTG
>JAFIDM010000007.1:1050471-1084791 GCA_023159025.1 Thereuonema tuberculata
CAACATGATCAGAGAAATTTGTTAGACATTTTCAGAGAAGCTCGGCACTGACAGAAAAGTTCGGCATTTACAGAGAAATTCGGCATTTACAGAGAAATTCGGCATTTACAGAGAAGACCGGTATTTAAGAGAATTTCGGCATTTACTGAGGAGTTTATTATGCATTTGCATAGAAGCGCGACACTGACAGAGAAGATGGGTTTTTACGGAGAAGACAATTATTAACAACTAAATACTTGCTCAAAATATACGAAGAAGTTAGACATTTACGAAAAAGTTCCGTTTTTACAGAGAAGGACAGTATTTTCAATTCAATATCTTGAGATGCAGTAAGGTTCTTCTGATTCCGACGTCATGTATAGGATTATTTTATTTTATTAAGAAAAAAAGCATAAGGGATTTTTTTTTATTTAAATAAGGAATTCAATAGCTATGTACTCTTTCAAATAACTTCTGAATTTTGTATTAAATAAGTTGCAAAAATGAAGATTAATGCTGTACTTTTTCGATTAAACCTGCACATCTTTCACAAAAGAAATATATATTTATTATATATATATGTATGTTTACAAATAGATAATATGTAAATTTATATTAAAATATTAACAAAATTATTATAACATTCTTAGTTAAATAAACGTTAGAATTAACTATTTAATTATTTTTTAATTTTTTAATATTATATATATTTTTTATATTTTAATGTGTATATATATATTTACTTGACTTATTCGAGAAATATCATAATATACATATATAAAGCCGGACAGTGATATGAAATTTGAAAATGCCAATACAAAGATATATATATATATATATATATATATATATATATATATATATTTTAAAGATCTCAAAGTTTAATTAAGTTAAACTTCCATAGAATTTGAGGGTGAGGGGAACGGGCTGAGCAGGGAGGTCATTATCTTTGGAGCAGAAGTTTCAAAATATATTTCGTTTTGTTGACCATCGGCTGGACAAGAGAGCCAACATGTTTTCCTTGGACGACCCAACCCATGGCTCCATCTGAGCGCGAAATTAAACCTTTTCTATCCAAGAACTACACCAGTAAAATTTTATTTAAAGTTGATGACTTACCACGGAGTGTGACAGTTGTGAGTAAGGGTCATATAACGAACTCCTAAATCATACATTGTTCGTAAAACAGCTAAACTGTTACTGATGGAATGACCCCCTTCCACTCCTATGAGGCTAGCGATGAGTTTTTCTCGAAAAGCACCTTCAATTCCTAAAAAAAAAAAACGAACAAGGAAATTAAGATCAAACTTTACCAAAATCACATAATCGAATAAATTTTATAAATTTTATAAAGGCAGTCCTCATTTTACGACGATTCAATTTACGACACTTCAGATTTACGCCGATTTAGAATTTAGGCCAAAATGAAAAAAAGTATATTTTAAAAAAAATGCGGAAAAAAACTAAATTTCTTATGGCGAAATGCAGCCATAATGATGAACGCAGTCAACTTTAACTGCTGTACTTAGGCTCCTCACTTTTGTTTTGCTCAGTCATCCCGGCATTGATTGCCTATGATAAATACATATTATAATTAATAGTGATAAAAGTTTTTAAAAATAAACGTGACCATGTCTAATAAAAGGAAGTAGTGCACACTCCCAATGTTATTATTTCCTATTTTAGTAGGCCTATGAAAGTATGTAAATAATATTTTATATTAATTTTAATCGTAAAAGCTAATATTAGCATAAGGTCGTAGTTCCATAGAGGTGTTTAGAGGTATATTTAGGTCTAATATTCATTATTTATTTTATATACAATATATATTATTATTATAAGTATTAATGTAATACAATATCATATAAAATAAGTATACAGGGTGTACCTGAAATGTGCTGCCAAACTTAAAGGTTGTATTCAATCATGCAAAACAACGAATTGTACATATATATTTAAATTTATATTTAAATTATGTAAGCAGGTTAAAGTTTCTAATTCAAAATCCAGCATTCCATTGAATTCTATCATTGCGTCATCAGCGAAATTTTAGTAATTTAGATTAGAACGCCGTTTTTAAAAAATCTTGTTCTTTTTATGTTTGTATATATAAAAAGTCATTCAATTAAACCATATTTTTTTTAAGTTTTAAAGATTTGTTTTAAAACAATTTTTTTTTTAATTAAAAAAGATATTTTTTAATTAAAAGGAATATTGATGTACGTGGGTGTCTTCAGGCAAAGACGGAACAAAGAAGAAATATTAACGGTCAATTTGAACCTTCAACTGTCGTTCAGCACCAACCAATGAAGTGTAAACAAAAACACACAAAACATAACGAATGTGTCTGACAAAACGTTATTAATGAAAATAGACATTTCGGGAAAAAAGTCTAAGAAATAAACATAACCTTTGAAATATATCTAAAGGGTTAGGAAAACGAAAACAAAATCACTGCTCTTACCTTTTGATGAACTAACAAACTTGAAATGATTGGGATATTTACTGGTCATTCTTTTAATGAGGTCAATTTGTTCTAATGTGAGCTGAACGGCGTTCAGATGTTGTGATTCACACGGCACGTAAGCGGCCCAGAACTACAAAATGAAACAGCAAATAATGCATTGAAAACAAATTGCTTTTAAAGCTCACATTATAATAAAAAAAAAGAAATGTTAAACAATGGTTATGTAGACAATAAACAAGGATGCATCAGTCAATTTATATATGTTGGAATACAAAATTAGCTTTGCTACACTTAAAAGAGTTTAAAATTGGAATGGCACATAAAAATTCTAAATGAAGTAGTCCTGACAAGGAAATCTCTCGAAGCCTAAAAATTCAGATTTTAATGAAATTTTGCAGAAATTTTTGCAAAATTTTGCAATCATTCTATAGATTGTGTTTATTAAATGAAATGAATCTTAGCTGCGGAATCTAAGCGGAAGTTGGTTAAAATGGATCTTGAATATCCTAAAAAATCCGTCTTTTTACCTTTCAAACACCAGATGGCGCTAATGATTTGTTTCTAACCACGAAACCTAGGACATTCCTATGCCTTTTAATAGAAAAGTAAAGTAACGCCATCTGTTGACTCCTAATGTAACCTTATTCAAAGAAGTTCTTTGTTATGAAAGGTTTCCAAATTCGGAAAGATTCTTAAAGGTAAATTAGAATAGAATAAATTAGAATACTTCAATAAAATATTTTGTGTATTGCGGCCGTTATAAAACAATCTTTTCGATATTTGTTTTGGTATTATTTTTTATTTCTGTAATAGTTTAAAGATGAAAGGTGAAACGAAGATATGTGAAGTAGTCAAGTGCATAGCATTGACAGCTGATAATATCGAGAGTCAAATCCGTGGGAAGGATTTTATTTTTTAATAAATATTATTTTCTCATATTTTCTTCTTCTTTTTTCTTTTTCCTAATAGTAAGTTCTTTTTTATTTCTTATAATTTTCATTATTTTTTTGTGGTATTTTTTTACATTGAATATCTTTATGTTAAGATCTTTTATTGTCTTACGTAATTAATTTAGTCAATAAAGAAATGGAAGCAAAAATTAAGATAATAAAAACACTTTTAAATTTGAAATAGCAAAATAAACAAACATAAATACAACAAATAAAAGTAAAAACTTTGTGCAAATTCATAATATTTTTGCAATACTTATTAAAAAAATAAAATCCTTCCAACGGATTTGACTCTCGAAGTTATAAGCTGTCAAGGCTTATACCTTGACTACTTCAGATATTTTCTTTGCGCCTCTCATTTTTAAGCTATTATAGAAATACAGTAAAACCTCGTTAAGTCGTCACTCAAGGGACCGAACATTTTTGACGACTCAAGCGGAGTGACGACTTAAGCGGAGTGGGCATTTTTGAAAAAACAAAACAAAACAAAACAAAAAAAAACACTGAAATATAATATTTTTATGAATTGCTATAGGATTCGGTGAGAAAAACAAGATTTTCAGAAATCAATACATGCAAAAGAATGAGTGGAAAAAAAAAACGAAAAAAAAAACCACACATTTTAAACTTACCACATTTTATTTTCTTTTACTGGGATTAATATAATCCAACAGTGTTGATTGATGAAGGTGCTGATTACTGGTAACAATTCGAAACACTTTGTAATGAAATGGAACTCCAACTTTTGTGCACATAGTTAATCGTATCTAAAACCGAAACTTCTAGCTTTTCGTTCCTATCCAAGGCTTTTATCATGTCCTTTATAAGCATTTTTTTGTACTTTCGTTTAAAGTCAAGAATTATCCCTTGATCTAAAGGCTGAAGAAGTGCAGTTACATTTGGAGGAAGAAAAACAATTTCGATCGCTTTTAAATTTTCGGGGCTTACTCGCTATGAAATAAAATCACACTCAGTAGCGGTCAAGAAAAAACGTCTACTCTTGACAAGGGTCGCAGCGAGAAGTGTGTAATTTCCCACGCGAAAATTCCCCGTAAAGGCTAGGCTTTCTTAGAATGAAGGGGCGGGGCTGAAAAGATAGCAGGCAAAATTGAGAATAAAGATGCTTTTCGCCATTTAGAGGGTGATGAGTTATCCGGAGTAGAATTAAATTTGGTGACGAGTTAAAGAGGGTTATTTTACATTATTGTCTATGAGACCTTGTCGGGACCCAAGGAAAACGACGACTTAAGCGGAGTGACAATTTATCCGGGTGACGACTTAACGAGGTTTTACTGTAATACCAAAACAAACATCGAAAAGATTGTTTTATAACGGCCCCAATACACAAACTATTTTATTGAAGTAAACCATCAGTATTTTTAATTTATAAAAAATACATTAAAATTCGTTAGATTTCAACGTACGATATCTGGTTTTTTACCATGTTACGATGCTGAACCTACTAAGGAAATTGATCTATCGATCATGTATCTTTATATTAAGCTTATATATCATAACTAACTTATGCAGAATATGATCAACGCAAAAAGAATTTTTCAAATCGGACTGGTAGTTCCTGAGATTAGCGCATTCAAACATACAAACTCTTCAGCTTTATAATTTTAATATAGATATATTTCTTGCTTAACTAAAGTCTGTTTAGTTTTTGTAATCTGAATGGATTTTTACCTCAGGCACTTTAAATTTATTAGATTAGAATACACACGCTTGACAGATAAGCTTTATCATGTGTGGAGGACGCTTAATTGGTTACGTCATTGGGAAGCGTTCCACGATCTTTCCTAACAGTTCTGTTCACTTAACTTGGGACAGAGTATAGCTGTTAAGTTCCATTTGGACACAGAGAGAAAAGCAATTTTAAAATTCAATGTTGAAGTAGTGGTAGAATAATTTCTGCTGTCCTATTACGGGGGGAATTAGAGACAGTAGATCAAAACTATAATATCCTCTGGGACCTTTACTTCCCTGGGAGCATAAATATTTATACGAAAACACGGTGGCTAAAAGAGGGGAATTCGTGTCTTCGTTAAGAAAGGTCACAATGTGCATAATCTGCCCAAATGAGCAAATTAGTGGGATTAACAGTTTTACGCAAAATTCATGCCATTATCAGAGAACGGTTGACGATTTTATCCCTTGTCTGGTTTTACGAGAATGTATACAAGCTCAGTGTGCAAGAATAAACATTATTCACAAACGTATCAGAATTACTTTTATTCAACACTAATAACACATCGTTGGAAATATGGTATCATTATTCTTAATATTATTATTCAAAGAAAAGATAATTAATTTGAATCTTAATCAAATTTTTTTTGTAATATACTATATACTACACTTTTTTTGTAATGGTATATGTTTCCATTCTTGTAGGTTTCCCCAGCTAAGAATAATCGTAATAATTCCCCAGTTGGTTGGTTAGTTGATTTTTAATGGCGCAAAAGCATCTGAGGCTGAGCTGCGCCAGTACCCCAGTATTATTAGTAATAATAATAAATACTCCTGTATTTATATAATAAGTTACAGAAACTATTGCATGGTCCTAAGAGTAAACGGAGACTCAAAATCGATTAAAGAAGTTGAGACGAAAGTGATACATTTCCTAGGAGTTGGCCAGCCCGTTCGCCTGATCTCACTCCCTGTGACTTTTCATTATGGGGATATTTGAAAAGCTTGATATACCAAGGAGGCGTGGATAAATTAGTAACGTTAAAGCGGAATAACGCTGTACATGAGGCAAATCACTAGAGATTTGTTGTGTTCTGCTGTAGGAAATGCTGTTCACAAAATGCAGTTATTGGTGGAGTTGCAAGGAAAACATATTGAATCACATCTGTAAATGATGTCATAAAAATTACAATTGATTGTAAACTTTCTTTTTTTATTACGCCCAAGTTTCTCTACACATAAAGCTTCCAGTGCCATTTTTTTCCCCTGTGGCGAAATTTTGAAAACTAATTTTTGCTTGCTTAGAAATCAAAACCTCATGGTCTAAATAGTGTTCACACCAAATTTGGTGAAGTTTGGCCCAATAGGTTTTTGGTAATCGGGCTCTAAACACCTCCTTTTTAATTATGGCCACCAGGTACTACGTTTATGGTTTATAAATGTCCAAGATCTATCCAAGTTTCTCTACACAAAAAATATTCGAAGACTTGTGGAAATATTCAATATTTTTTCTTAAATGTTCGATGTTTTTGTGATTTTGAAAATTTTGGTCGTAAGTCGAGGATTACCTACATCTGTTTTTAAATATTTAGAACATATTTCTTTCAATTTCAAGTTGAAATTGTAAACCGTCATTCCAAACTACGCTAATATATCACAGAGGCATCTAGTGACAGCTACATAATATGTTCTTCAAGGCAGTCAATACTTGACGCCATATTGGTAAGTCGTCTACACCACTTTAGGCTCTACACCACTTTAGGCTGCCCAGAACCGTAAAACAATCCCAGATCGAAAGAGTGAATTGGATAAAAGTAATTGATGGATGTTTCAATTCACTGATGCCATCGATTCCACCCGTATCCGTGGGTCGAAACCCGCAGAATTCTTTCCAGTTGGCAAGAAACTGAATCAGCACAAATCACTCGAACAGAAGCTAATAAACAAACAAGAAAAGTCCATTTCTTGGTATTCGAATCCGATTAAAAAAAGTTTACAGGGTTCCAATTTTACGAGAGTTCGAAACCAAACATTATATATAAAGTTTGTAAAAAAATTAAACCGGAAACAGGTTTCATTCTAAAACTGATCATAGCTAAATTTAAGACAAAAAAAGCAAAAAAAAAAAAAAAAAATTCCTGAAATAACTTAGCACTTTATAACATTTCTGTTTCCTGAAAAATATAATTAAGTCCTCATTAAACTAGAAGTTTCACGTGCGGAAATTAATTTACATTACAATAAGAAACATACACGCACAAGAAAAAGGAATCACTGATCTGTTTTTTGGAATTTCGATACGGCAATCCAGAATAGCTGTTTCAGGCTTCCTAGCCTTCATCAGCTGGATTCGCCCAGTATCTGACAGTCAGTGATCCCAAGAAACGTATATCGAAATTCCAAAACAGATCAGTGATTCCTTTTTCTTGTGCGTGTACGTTTCTTAATGTAAATTAATTTCTGCAGGTTAAACTTGTAGTTAAATGTATTCTTTTTATAATTTAATCCTTCACAGGCTAAGTTGTTATTATCGGGGATTAAATTTCTGCCTTTTTTTATTCTTAATTTATTAATTGTTGTTTTTTATTATGAAGGGCCATTTACTTGTTGACTTTTGTTTTCTTTATATGTTTATTGGGACCAGTGACTGTAGATTACTGGGCGAATCCAGCTGATGTAGGGTAGGAAACCTGAAACAGCTGTTCTGGATTCCCGGTAACGAAATTCCAAAAAACAGATCAGTGATTGCTTTTTTTTTGTGCATATATGTTTCTTATTGTAATGTAAATCCTCATTAAGTTGCTTCAAATCCGGTTAACTTTAATCATATCAAAGCACTTGGAATTAATAATGAGTTAATACTCCACTGTTAGACATCACTGTGTAGGTTGCAATCTATATGGAATGTTTGTTTCTTTTAAGCGCTGATTCATTGACAAGAATCTACACAGACAGAATTTCCAAATATAAAAGTCAGATCCTCTCTTGTCCTTAAATGCCTATACCAAGTTTCAAGAAGACGTTTTCCATTTAAAAGTTATTACGGAGGAACATTGAATGATTTGTTGAGCCTCCCATTGCTAGGAAACCAGGCTAAAAAAAAGCGATGAATAAATTGTATTTTACAAACAAAGGAAAGAAAGTTTTGCAAATGGCGTCACCCCAAAATCAATTTTGTTTCTTTAATTTAATCGTTTTCGAATTAATTTTGTAATTTAAAAGCATTTAAAATTTTAATTTTTAAACTCAACGTATCTAAATAAAAATAATTGTAAATGTGAAAACAATTTTATGAAAACAAAAATTTTAGTTTTTACGAAAATTGTCTTTCAGTGGAGCTTTCATGGTTTCTTTAAAACCTGTGCTTCTGTAAAGGCAGTGTCTTGTATAATTGTACAGCGACCAAAATCGGTAGCTTTTGCATTTGTCCTGTCTGTCTGTCAGTGTCTGTCCACCCTTAACAAACTCCCGAACGGAAGACAAATGGATTTCATCATCGTGTTCAGAGGTCCAAACACCGTAGGAATGGAGTATTTTCAGGGGGCTTACATATCAGAAATGCTACCATCTCATCTCAGTTGTCAGCTAAAGCGTGATCGGCAAGTTCTGGGACTCCTTTGCTGAATGTTGTCGGTTGGAATCCGTGTATCTACTGTTTTCTTTTTGTTTTCTTCTTTCTTCTCTTAATCTTTTTTTTCTCTTAATGTCCGCGTGGATTTTTTTTTCTTATTTTCGTAATGTTTTTTTATTTTTTCCTAACTTTTCTTTTATTTTTCCTTACATTAATGTGCTGTCTTTTTTTATTATTATTTTAAAATTTGTTTATTGCTATTTTTAAAGTTTTTTATTAGTAAGGATCGCCCTTAAATTTATGCTTTAGCACAAAATTATATTCACTTATTAAATTTATATATTTACAAAGATATAAATTTTTCATTTTCTAAAAAAAAAAAAAAAAAAAAAAAAAACCTTACTTACACACAGAATAAAATATGCATTATTTGTCTAAATTGAATAAGCCTCTTAATTTTAATCAATCACATGTAATTTAACGTACTAGTTAAATAAACTAACAGCCATTGTTTAATATAGCAATAAATCCACTGTTTATATTCCAATGCTGTAATATGTTTTTGTTTCGTTTTTTTAGTTGTGGACACACACACAGAATTAGTGATTTCATAAGAATGGCATTCCGATAACAGTAAAGTTAAAAAATAAAATAAACATTAATTTGAACATTCAGTCAATTTTCATATACAGGAAGTTTCAAAATAACTATAATTTTATTCACTACGTCTGTTTCCGATTGATTTTACTACAGTTCATTATAATTTTAATTGTGGTTTTCCATAATGTATCCTTTACAGCTTTAATATTTGCAGAATTTAATGTCTCCTAATTTAAATAAACTGAAAAGCTGTTCACTTATTTACCTGTGCTCCCACGTGACCTCGGCGAAGGCTCGGGATGTCTGTGTGAGACCAGGGAGATCTGGACCATGGCTCCACCTGCTGGAGATCCTGAGAAAGATCCACTTTTTCTAGTTTGTTCTGGACGAAAGACCGAATGTTCCACGGCCAGTCGTTGTGTCTAGGACAAAAGGGAAAGGAACACTTTGAAACGGAGTGCTGCTTTATTTACATCTAGCAAGATAACAATGAGAAACAAAGAAGTTTACAGACACACAAAAAAATGATAGGAAATTTGTCTTCTTCCATTTCTGTCCAACAGTTCTCCAATATCTTTGCAAGAACCAATCATTCTCGCCGTTGGAAGGCGTCAATTGAAAATCAATGACCTGACAAAAAAGAATTATATGATTGATGCCACGTGCCAGAGGATTCTGCTCAGCGATTGAACAGAGCGTTTACAGAATTGTCACCAGTCGGAATTAAAGCCCCCTCCCCCTCTTGTTAAAGTTTGTTAATCACTGTTCAAACATGATTAAAAATAGATAACTTCTTATTATTATTAAAACTAGATAAACAATTAAAACCTCTGAAAACATAAAGATACAAACAAAAAACGAAAATGTGCCTTTAATATTTGTGGCATTACTTTGCAACAAATATTCATGAAATAACTTTAAAAACATTTTACAGAACTTAAAGCTCACTTTTCTTAAATTTAATTTCTTTTTTTTTTTTTAATCTCTTTTGTTTGTGCATTAATTACTTAAATTGTTAAAACGAATTAATTTTAATCGTTTTGAACCATGCGCAATGAACTAGCAAAAGGATTTAAAGTGAGGAGGATGTCAGTTGGGATGATTTTGGAGGTCTAAGTTCAAGTCGTTCTTTAAGTGTTAAAAATACAACAAAAATCGGAAAATTTAAATATGACAGTTAAAATGTAAATGAATCCTATTCTCCTATTCTTGATTTTTATATGATAACTGAATTAATTACATTTGAGCTCAAAACCGGTTAATTTTTCAAAAGAACTAGGCCATCTCCCGTTTACACGCGCTTGTTTTTCTATATCACATAGATTTGGTTAAGTAAGAATATTATATTTAAAATATTGCAACGTTTCGGCAATTATAGTTCTAATTGTCATTTTCGAATTACAAATAAATAGACGGATCAGAAATAAATAAACAATCTTGAGATTCAAAAAACAGGTTGAATGCATTCATTATTTAATGGGGCGAATGGGAAGGACACATAAGTCAAAATAACAAAATAAAGTGTAAAGTGAGTTGTGGTGGCCTAATGTATAAGACGTCTGACTTCGGATGAGAAGGTTGCAGGTTCGATTCCCGTCGTTTCATTGTAAAAATTACTTATATTTTCCATTCTCACAGGAAATTGCGCCGGACAGAGAATAAAAGATTTTATTGTCCTCCCAATGAATGATGGCCGCCCTGTTTTTATGAGATCTGCGCATGTATCATCGATTAGTCTGGTTAGGCACGTCCGTCTGATTTCATGAAAGGACGCCGCCATTGTGCTAATCGCTTGTTACTTTGCAAAAGAGCATTGTATTTATAAATAATATATATTTATTTATTTATTTATATAAATACTTATTGTTAGCAACTGGCATTGAAATAACGCTAAATAGTCGAGAGAAGTTTTAATTTGGCGTTATCAACATGTCTTTCTCAGTGAAAACAGACTACATCGTCCATTGTGACAGGAAAACATAATTGATCAGCTACCGGAAGGGCTGCGCAGTTCAAACTTCCGCCGGTCATCTTTCATTTGAGGACAATAGTAATATAGATTTCCATTCTACTAAATTATTTTAGCTTAAAAAAGTTCCCATTTCTGATTTTAAGAATAAATAAAGAAATAATCTATTCCCTGAATTCAAAATTTCCATTATTTTCCCAATAGTTTAATTTAAAAAAAATTAAAACCATAAATCGAAACTATCAAATTTATGGTGTTTATTTTTTTTAAAATTCAACTATTGGGAAAGTAATGAAAATTTTAAATTCAGTTACTACATTACTACTTTATTTATTCATAGAATCAAAAACAGGAACATTTTTAAGCTAAAATAATTTAGTAGAATGGAAATTCTTTCAAAAAATTCGCCGGTTTTGAGCTTAAATATAATTATTCAGTTATCATATAAAAATTAAGAATAGGAGAATATAATTTATTCAAATTTAAACTGTCATATTTTAAATTTCCAGATTTTTAGTTGCATTTTTAACACTTAAAGAACGACTTGAACTTAGACCTCCAAAATCATCTCAACTGACTTCCGCCTCTCCTTAATATCATGTTTAAGATTATGAGATATTAACATAAATAGAATAGAAATCCCATTGTTTAGATTTCAATGCTTTTCTATGTAAATTTTTGTCTCCTTATCGTCTCATTTCTCGACAAGTACTACTCGCAAAAATTTCAAATATGTTAGATCATATCTAGTTCTAAAATATGGTTACCAAGTTTCAAGAAGAGTCTTGCAATGGTTCAAAAATTGTTATTGAGGGGAGGGAGAAACATACAAACAAACCAACTGGTTTGACGAGACTCAATTCCTGTTGGAATTAGGTTACAAATGTTGAAATATCGTTGGGGAAATATCAATATAATGATCGTTACCCAATAAATATTAACTTTGAAAACTAAACCTTGAGAATTTACATGAATTACTAGACTCATATTCGAAATTTTTAGCTCAATAAATCTTATCTTATATTAATATATAAAGCTGAAGATTTTGTATGTTTGAACGCGCTAATCTCAGAAACTACCAATCCTATTTGAAAAATTCTTTTTGCCTTAGATAGCCCAATTTTTGAGGAGGGTTATAGGCTATATAACATCACGCTACGACCAATACGAGCGGAGCAGTAAACATAAACGTCAACCACGGGTGCGGCGGCGGCTTTGGGTCGGCTTCGCCGCACAACGAGAACCGAACATTACCGAGAAGGGCCGAATTTAACGCGGGTGAAACCGCGGGGCACAGCTCGTAATTAATATTTTTGAGTGGATTAAATCAGTGACCTACTAATGATTTTGCTTATGTTGGAGAGGGCTGTAATAAGTTGGTCTTTTTTTTTTAACAAAGCCTGTCGACAATTTGATATATTGTATTACCTTTGAAAGTTTCGGAGCGGTTAGGGGGGGTATTCAAACTCAATATTTCCCCTTAAATACTCCACTGCGGATAATCCCACGAAGTCAAAATTCACAAGATACATGCAACGAAAAACCTCAATGACCAAAATTAAATTTTACTAATAACTTTACTTACGAATTATAAATGTTGCAAGCACACTGTAAATATTATACAGTCGAACCTGTCTATCTCGAATCTCATGGGAAAGGAAAATAATTCGAGATAAAGAGGTTTCGAGTTATAGAAGTTTTAAATGTGGTCAATTAAAAAACGTTTAATTGCTTTTGTTGTAGAAAAATACAGTGGTATGGTCGCATATTAATTTTACATGCATCCATAACATTTTTTTAACATTCATACGCCCTTTAACAATAAAAATAGTCTTTCAATAACTTTGACGTCTAACTTTCTTTGTTTCTGAATTCCAAGAAACCTCCCCCCCCCCCCCAACCTGCTGTTGAAGAAGGGTGGTCTTTGGGCATCGATTTTTGTAATTTACACTATCCGAAATTCGAGATACAGAGAGTTTGAAGGAAATTTTTTCGAGATAAACATGGAAAATACATTGAATTTAGATTGTAAATGTAGGGCATTTCAGAAATTTCGAGATACAGAGGTTTTCGAGATAAACAGGTTCGACTGTATTAGGAAAAATTAAAGAATTCCACATTACAGGCCGTGCTAGGGTTGGGGATGTTGAAGGTGTAGGTCCCCAACGATATTCAACTATTGGGATGAAGTGGAGATCAGTCAGTCCGACGCCCCCTAAACTTTAATCCGGGGAATGAACGGAGTTCTCATTTGACAGAGGGCTGGTGAACCCTTAGATCCGTTTTAGATAAAATCACAGGTCCTCACAGTCGCTAGACTATCGGGACAACAAATTATTATGATGTACTAGCAAAATCCCCGGGTTACAATGATGTTGATGAGAAAGAAATTGAAATTGTAAAATCACTTCGAAATGGCAAGGGAAATAGCATTGCAGTCCCTTAACTCAGGTCAATTGCGGGTTGACGTGACACATTTCATCCCCCCCCCCCCCCCAAAAAAAAAAAATAGAAACCAAAAAAAGGTTATTTTTAAACTTTTTACATTATATATTATATTATATTATATTATATTATATTATATTATATTATATTATATTATATTATATTATGTTATGTTATATTATATTTATATTATATTATATTATATTATATTATATTAAATTATATTATATTATATTACACTACCCTACAGTAATGGACCGGGATGTTCGGTGATGGGGAATCATGCTGTGAGGGTGTTTCTCATGATATGGCCTGGGATCATTGCATGTTGTTGCGGGAACCTTGAACTCCGAAGGCTACAAGGAGATTTTGGACAATCGGGTTGTTCCTACTCTCTGGCAAATGATTGGAAATGATGTTTGTTATTTTCAGGACGACAATGTTTCATGCCATGTTTCAGCCTCTGTCCAGCAGTGGTATACAGAGATGGCTTAAAGTGGCTTCCATGGCCCGTTCAGAGTCCCGACCTAAACCCCATCAAACATTTACGGGGCGAGTTCGAGCGTCGATTGAGGGCCTGGGAACCACATTCGATATCTACAGCTGCACTGGCTATGTTCTTGAAGCAGGAATGGACAAAAATACCCATAAATATGTATCAAAATCTTGTGGAAAGCATGCCTCGCAGGGTGGCTAATGAAATTGCAGAACGTGGGGCCCATCCCGCTATTAAATCAGGTACACTTACACGTGTTTCCAAAAACGAGTAGTGTCCGGTCCATTAGTGTAGGGTAGCGTATATTATGTATTATAAAAATTAATAGCTCTAGATAATAATCTAGTTGAAATGTATTTTGTTACATATTACTTCATCGAAGGCTTATGGAAAAAAAATACTTCGAAAATCTAGTTGTTTTACAAAAGGAAAAGAATTCATTCTATCTTTAATGGAAAAGAATGTAATGTAAGTTTAAACAACTTTTGTGCGAAGCATCCCAGGGAGCTCTCGAGCTGAAATATGCCCAGGTCAGCTGTAAACGATTAAAACGATACGTAGTATAATGGGTACAAACTTAAAAACCTCACGACAGAAACCAGAAGTACGAATTTCTCATAGCACAAGGTGCTACCGAACACGATAGACTACAACCCAATAATTTTAAGTGTTGAGACAAAGTTTCATGTAAGAAATCATCTCAATTTGCTTGTCTGGGACACTAAAATTCACATGGTGCCATGTTCGGGTGTGCACCATGCAAATCCGAACAGCAGTGATTTCTTTCTGTAGGGCAAAGAAAGAGGCGAAGTTTTCACGACAGTACTGTTTTGGAACCTCAGATATAAAAGAGTGGACGTCTTTTTGACTTGTATCAGAGATTTTCAAAACTCGGTTCACGGCGCCCTTAGCATCCCAGCATTTTTTTTCGTGGCGTCCTTTGACAAAAAGAAATATCTGACAGTTTCTCTTTAAGCAGTTAGGTCCAAACAACTTAATAAGTAGTACTTGGAAGAAGAAAACGAAAATAAAGTAAGAACACTGTAGACAATCATATGATTATTTGACCCCCTTTCGGGGAAATGGACAGTTTCCCAGTGAATACACGCGACGTTGAAAGGAAAAACATTTTAAAATTATTAATAAATAAAATTATCATTTTATTACACGTGTAAACGCAAAGAACACGAATTTATTAAGTATATAATAAAACTACAGTAAAATAAGAACACTAGAGAAAATAATCTGGTACCCAGATCAATCATTTATCCCCTAAATGAGTTATTCAGAAGTCGAGACCTAGCTAAATCGCTTTCTCGAAAACGGTAGATTCAGCCCATTTCATCAAAATTCTTAGCTCCGTTTTCAAGAAAAACTTTACAAGAATTGCTCGCTTTACAGTACTTGATTTGATTTATGTTCTAAAAAGACAGTAATCGTGTGAAACGTAAATTCAATTCCGTTTCATTCTCGAACATTTGGAATACCCCGCTGTGTTTCCTGTAAGTTCGTAGTTTGGGAACCGCTGACTTATATAAAGAGTCCTGCAATGGTCATGAATCGACTTTCCAGGAGAGAGAGAGATAATAAGAATCAATTCAAACTTCAAAATAAAATATGTATGTGTAAAAATCAAGTATCTTACAGGAACACCCAAACGGTGCATTATGGCAAGGAATGCTTATGATAAAAAATATTTATCTTGGAATATAACCACGAAAAAAATAATTAATTTTTTTTCTACCTTTTTTATTTCTCTCTCTTCACCATGTTTCTCTCCAACGATGAGACGTAGCTGAGAAATGCTTACAAAACGAAAATAAACGTCCATCTTCTAAACAATTCTAAAAAAAAAAGGAAAAACTGTTGTTTCTATCTCGCATGTCTGTAACTGTGTCTGTCTGTCTGTTTAACCCTGCAGCCTAAAATAACCTAAGTACGTGAATTAGCTGTACATTTGTGAGGGATTATTTGAGGTAGGTTCTCTAGTTGGGTTCATCATTTTTATAAAAGAGATAAAATGTATACCATCTATAAGATATAGATTCACCCATTTTCATAAAATAAAGAAGACTACATCAAGATATAATTATATATATGTATTTGAATAATCTATTTGAACTGAATTGAAGCTGAAATTTGAATAAGAAAACCAATGTAAGTTATAAATAAAGAAGGCACTACTAATTAAAGAAAATCTAAGTTCATTAATCAATAAAACGAAATTTATCAAGTAAATATTTAAAAGTTGTAATTCTCTCTCAAATCTATTAAACTGTAATACATTATAGTTATACTCCTATATTACGGAAGTAATTAGACTATATTAATAGATTAATAACATATTACATTAATTAAGTACAGTAATCATCATTCGTTACAGTAATTGATTATAGTTTCATCATTAATTATTACATTAACAACGTTGTAAACAAATAATGTGGTATTTGCATAAATATCTTTTGAATTAAACAGGTTAGCTACATTTCATTCGGAAATAGTTGGCATGCCAATTTCCGAATTCTCTGTTGGTGCAATAGTTCTATGTAGGACAGTCTCAGTAAATCTGCATCCTCTAATGAAGCAGGTATTCATTATATCGACACCTTACGTGTCTTGGCAATTCTAAATCCTTAATGGTTCAACTTTTATCAAAATCAATAGGGCGATCCATTTACCACTGCTTTGCATAATGAATAAGTTTTGAGCTATCGCGTTTACTGCATTTTATGAATAGGAGTATTGCGGCAGTAAAAAAAGACAATTTATCTTCCTTATTGGAATCTAAAACCTACCTTTAAAATTTCAGCATTCTGAGATAAATAGTTTTTCAGTTACCACTGACAGACTATGAGACATATATGCTTACAATTACTTTGGTACCTCGGGTTAAGAACTTAATTCGTTACAGAACTCGGTTCGTAACCTGAAACGTTCGTAACCCGAAATATTGAAATCAATGAAATAGAGACGATCCGTTACAAGATGAATGAATCGTTCCTTTTTATTAACATCCGGTCGTTTACCTGACAAAACGCAAAGAATACGTATACTTCATGTATTAAATAAAGAGAAAGTAAACAACCAACTAACTTAAATGTAAAATAAAAAAAAAAAGATTTATGGCCGAGTGCACCAAGCTTCGATTAACTTTGATGGCCGCATTGTGGACGTAGCTAAAATTAGTGGGGGGTGATGCCCAAGAAAAATTTTAGCCTTTGTTTTGAAATTGTGTGAAAGGAAACAAATATGTATAAAAATAAAATTTATTCGGAAACTTGATAAATTTCTTTTTATACATGTTTGTTTCCTTTCACACAATTTTAAAATAAAACCTAAAATTTTTCTGGAACAGCACCCCCCACTAATTTTAGCTACGTCCACACTGCAGCCATCAAAGTTAATCGAAGTTTGGTGCACTCGGCCACAAGTCTATCATTTTTACCAAGAAAACGATCATGGGAAATTTGTCACTTTCTTTATTGTATTGTGACTTACGATTTCTTTTAAAATTACGAATGGTTTTCTTCTTTAACAATTTTAATTTCTATCTGTTCTTTTTTTTGTTTTTTGTTTTGTGAAATTGCTAAATATACAATAGAAATATATTGCGATAGCTGTAATGAGAATTCGTCTTGTTTACATCGGAAAAAGAATCATATGAGCGCGGAGAGATACTTTCAGATGCTAGGTGAGACGCCTTTGGTGTGATTTGGCTCCGTAACTGTTCCTGTATTATCAGGTTAGATTTGCCCAGACTGTAGGCTAGCGCTAAGCGATGTCGGTACTGCGTGGCCTTCGTTTGTCTGTACGCGATCGTTTGTCTCCAACGTTAAACCTTGCTCTCTCTCTCTCTCTCTCTCTCTCTCATCACAAAAGAAAAACTTTGTATTTACTTGGTATAAACTAAGAATCCACTGGATTAGAACTATAGTATAATGCTCATTATGAGATCTCTACTAGCTCAATGGTGTTATATTTAAAGCAATGTTTTTTGTGTCATAAAAATATTCTGATAAAGATTTCAATTTCGTAAGGTGGTAACCACCACCTTATCCACCGCAGTATACAGTATCTTATAATATAGAACTGTAATTTGAATGCAGTATTTCCAGACTTTCAAATTACAATCTAAGAAAACTGCATATATCGATAGAAGACTGGTCTGTGCATTCAACGAAGAACCTTAACAATATTTCATATGGTTTTCTTCTGCTCCTGAAACGATAGAAGAAAAACCTACCTATAATCCTCGTAGCGGTTCTTGAATCCTCTGGATATTATCATCGACTACTTTGCTATTAATGCTTCCCATTTTTCAGGAATGATGTTTTGTTCAGTGTATTCTGCAGTAAACTGTAACGCATCCTTCTTACTTTTCAAACACTGTTAGGCGATACATCTTGCTGAAATCGACGATCAACGTTAAGAATAATCTCCCTGGATTGACTGTTGATGGCTTTTTCCTTGACGAAGTTTTGAATGTGAGGCATCGGCCGCCATTTTGTTTTCAGTCTGTCATGCCGAGTAAACTGGCAGGACAGTACAATCGATGATATGCATTCTGGAAGAACTGTGATGATTATAAGAAACATTTCTCTTCAGTCTGCTGAAATCCGTTCTTCATCAACCGCCATATTGAGATGACCGCCATATCTAGCTAGAATAGGACCATCAAACCCTTAACATCGTCAATTCTGGACAAGAATGGCATCATCTGCGTTACCTCGTCTAAAGTTCATATTTCCTGTGACCGAACCTCTTCCGTTGACGAAGCCTTCTTCACTTCCTGTCATCTGATGTTAATTTCATTTTCTCTCATCAGAGATATTATTATCATCGACATAACCAACAGAATTATCATATGAAATTTCATTGGTTTAAATAATTTTATTTTTGTATAAAATTGAGTTTTACACTGGAGATTGGCACATTCTGCTGATAATGGCCACATGGACAACGGGTCGAAACTGTCCTGTCAGGTTTTTTTTTTATTTTTTTTTATCAATTTTTAATTAAATTTTTTAAACATAATATGCTAAACATTTTAATCTGTCACACGCTAAAAGTGCAATTAAGATGGTATCGGGTTAAAATAATTTTATTGTTATACATATTTTCCTCCATGTTTTTACCAGATACTTACTAAGACAAGTAAATAATCAAAATGCCATATCTATTTTTAGCTCTTTTTTTATTTTTGACAGTTTTATTTAATATTAACTAAATGCAAATTCGCATATTTTTGCTTAGATATTTCCGTAGTTCATTACGAATTGAATGTAATAGTTAAAACATTCAGCCAGGATTTTGAAACATTTGCTATGATGGTGTGTAAATAAATACATGAATAATACTATCAAAAAGCCGGGATTTGAGGAGACTCGCGAACTGTTAAAATCACTTCCGAAAATTTACATAATAAATATATATACATGTTAAGATTGCATGTACTTACAAGTGACTAATGCTACGACGCTGTAGGATTATTTGAAATTATAAATTTGTGTTTCAGTTTTAGAACTAATAATGCTTTTCTTAAAGTTTTTTTCCAAGTTTTCAAAAACAAATAAATCTTATAAAATTTACATTCTTAATTGTTAAAAATATGATTGTGCACTTCTACATAGATTTCTACGTGGGCATGCATTTCATGTTTCTAACTACTGTAGATTTTGAATAAAACAGTTCACAAAATGTGATCTAGTTGGGAATGGCGAGACTCACTTCGCCCATCAATTATTACGTGCATGTTCTACAACATAATTTTTTTGTTCTAATCTTATTTTTCTCTCGGATCGTCTTAGAGGTGCTACAGACGTTAGATCAAACTTATAAATACCCTTTGATATATAAATACAAAAAATGTACACTTCTTCAACTTCTTAAAATTATCATAAATATATTAATTCATTACCAGAACGTTGATTCATAATCTAAAATTTCCTTCAAAATACAGTTGGTGCCTAGTTTATTAGGTATACCTATCATTAACATGAAGAACGATGATGCCCCTAATAAACTGGCAACTCAGTGTATACGATTCTTTTTCTTCATATCAGGTTATCTATATTTCTTTTATATAGTTAATTTCAAACTATATAATCTTTTCAACTCTGTTAAGATTTTTTCGTCGAGTTTTGAAATATTTCTTAGTTAATAGTTAATTACTTTACAAAATCAATTTATTTATTCAATTACCTTCTTAGTTAATTGATTTTTATTTATTTACGTCTTGCAGATATCAAATTACTTTCACGAGGATGTCTCTCGTGGAAATCGTTTCTACGCTTGCGCCAATTTTCTACTCATTTTCATTTCTATTATACTCCAGAAAACCATAAATTCTTCATTTACGGAGAAAAAAAATTCAAAAATAAACAAAGCTGTTTCGTACAAAGATCCCAAATCCCGGATTTATAAACTACAGTATAAAACTTTGCTCAAGATTATACTTTTAATTTTTTGGTAAAAATGTTTTGATAAAGAGTAAAAAATATTATACTTAATATGATTGTTTTTAGCAAAGTAACTATTTCTTCGAGTCCAGTTAATACTTTTCCTCTCAAACTTTTTGAAAATATTTTTATTACAATCATATTTTACACTTACAAGGGAAGTGCGTGACCTCGAACGCTGAGAACCGCACGAAAATGTGCTTACAATATAAATCGCTCATCCCAAGAACAGTGGTATGAGTCATTCCCATGCAAAACTCAGCTGTTGTCTGCTAGCGCCATCCGTCAATGGCACTTTGCAGACTGAATAGCTGTGCAACACTATCAGGTCAATAGGAAAAGTTGGTTGTTCAGATAGCGTAATTATTTTAAGCAGAGGGAAATATAGCAATATAGTCACGACATTGAAAATGTGTTTTTGGTCCTATTACATTCTTCGCGTTACCAAAGTTCCTCTCTTGGACCTTCAATAGGTGATCATTCAAATGTCTCTTGTAGTAAGACATTTTTGCATGAGAATGACTCATACCACTTAGCATGAGTGATTTATATTCTAAGCACATTTTCGTGCGGTTCTCAGCGTTCTAGGTCATGCACTTCCGTTGTTAGAAAAGAATCTATGGATTTATGGAGTTCTAATTCTGTGGCTTGAAAATATGATATAAATTTAATGAGTAAAGGAAAGAAATATCGTAATTCGTAATAATAAATTATTACGTAAATTATTTTAGAAAAATTAATGAATATTATCATCTGAAATTACTTCCCAATAACTTTTAAAACCAGTGAACAGATGTCCTTGAAATTTGTTTTTCTTCAAGATAAGCTTGTGAGCAAACAACTACTTGTTTGTAATTTAAAGAAAAATTAAATTGGTGGCAACGATGACGGATAATGTTGAATATTTTTTGTTGTATAGTCAAGAAATTAAAATAAGCAAAAAAATACTGAATTGAATTTTGGCAAATAGTAAAAAGTAGTAATTATTGCATAACAATGAACTTATTAGTGTAATTAGAATGAAAATTTAATGTACCTGTTATTGAATAAGCAATAAACCAAAACGGCACCAAAGGCAAACAAAACATTTCGCCTCTGAGCTATGAACAGTGGGAGTGTGAGACGGCCGTTTCGTCCTCTTTATGGACTCATCAGCCACACAAGCCCCTTGCCGAAAACTCAGAGGCGAGTGGCGTGGGTGCGTGGATAGATTCCCTTACTTGGTTTCGCGATCTGAGCTTTCGTCAGAGGGTTTGTGTGGCTGATGAGTCCATAAAGAGGACGAAACGGCCGTCTCACATTCCAACTGTTGATAGCTCAGATGCGAAATCTTTTGTTTACCTTTGGTTTATTGCTTATTTGGTAGTTTATGTTTATGTTTAGTTAATGTTTATGTTTATGTGGCGAATGTGGTGGCAGGGAAGCCAAGCTGGAGGTCTATTGTACTAACCCACAGAAGTAAGACTGAGAGAAAGACTGAGAAAGTATTGTGGGAGAAGTGCAGGG
Source organism: Thereuonema tuberculata (assembly GCA_023159025.1). Taxonomy (NCBI): domain Eukaryota; kingdom Metazoa; phylum Arthropoda; class Chilopoda; order Scutigeromorpha; family Scutigeridae; genus Thereuonema; species Thereuonema tuberculata. Next base: position 1,072,602 of record JAFIDM010000007.1, read on the forward strand.
GAAACGGGAGAACCCCGAGAAAACGTGCCCAGCGCTGATCGTCCGCCATCATGAAACCCACACGAGAACCGAATCCCGGTACACAGAGGTGAGAGGTCTGTCTTCGTGACAACGTCAATCGCGCCGTCTGGTCACTATGTTAATAGGCGTGAACTAGTGACAGAGCAGTTGTTATATCTTCGTTAGGTAATAGTGTTTACGAAGACAACGAATGGAAAAAAATGTTTTCGTTCAAGGATAATTCCATGAAATAATGAATCTGGAATTATAGTAATCTTATATTCGGCAGATCTTTCACTAAGTTGATTTTATATGTACAAGGAATGAATCATCGACTTAAGGAAATCCGGCACAAAGTATTCTAAGGATGTTCTGTGAGAAGACGTTAAAAGTAACAAATATTACAAACCATTATTACAGAAGGAAAGAACATGTATCAATAAAGTTTACAAGAAGCAATGAGAATAAATAAGTAAAGCGAACTGTGTGGCAACGATTAAAAACTTTCTTATTTATTAAATCGTATATTATGTAGAAGCCTTACAATCTGAATAAACCTTATATATTATTTCTCAAAGGTATTTTTGTGTCGGTTCGCCATATCTCCCTTAATACTTCATCAAAATCAAGTGATTGAGACACCATTTTGAAGATAACGTTCATCGCTAATGACGAACAATAAAAAAAGTATATAATATAAAATATTATATATTTATAATATAAATTATATTGAATATAATATTTTATATTCAATATAAAAGTTGAAAATTAATGTTTTCGTTAAAAAAACTGTATTTTAAAAACCTTTTTATAAAAATGGAGAAGGCGCCATCTATTGACAATATGTGTAACTAACATGCACGACAGCTATTGTAGTTGTTTAATAGAGGTCCTGTGTTTTTTTTTTTTTTTGTTGCGAATTATTCGCAAGGGTAAACTAGTTATAACTTAGAACCAATTTGTTTCCATATTAGAGTAAAGTTTACTCTCAAACACAACAACTTTTGTTAATAATTTATTAACTGATAAAAGTTAGCAGATGATCTGACTATAAAGCACTGGGACAACAAAGAAACAATTTGATTGGTTGTTAAGAGAACAGCTAATTGGTTTAAAAAAAATAAAGATGTAGGCACTTGTGATACGCAGCCAGCTAGATTTAATTTCAGGCTTTCCTTTCTTTCTTCTGTGCTTGTCTCTTTGTAGATACAACTTAGACTCCCCCTCCCCATCCGAGCAATGATTTATACGGCAAAATGGTCTACACTTTCCGTTCCTTTATTTTAAGGCGAATGGAAAGACCAGAACAATTTTACCCCTCAAGCTTCAGTCTCTTTCCACCTTCGTACGGAAATTCAAACCAAAGCTCCTTTATATGTTGTTTATGTTTGCTCGGATTCTTTTATGAATACCTTATTTCAAAGGTCAGTTGGAATTTAGGTATTTGCTTTATTGTAGTATTAAACAATTTTAAATTAAATTTTTCCCTTTTCTAATACTTTAAGAAAGATGAAACACTTCCATTAAGTAGACTTTTCTTGTTATAGCCTAATAAGCTTAAAACAACATTCTATTAAAATGAAACAATCCATTGCGTTAACTAACGACTCATATCTGAGAAAATAATGAGTAAATAATTCTAAATCTTACTTAAGACTTCTCTGACACCTTTATTATCTTCAATGGCATCATTGTTACTTATGTCACATTAAGATTAAAGTGTTAAGAAATTGTAGAATTTTATGACAATTGTATTTGAGAAGGAATTTAGTGTTTGGATTTATACTTCCTTAATCAGTTACGTCTGAGAAATTGTAATTATATTTGGAAATTTTTCAGCTTTTATTTTAACTTGGAATTCTGTATAAGGTAAAGGTGAACTCATCATCAGGTATGACGAGGTCATATCAGAACCACGAAATTAGCGCTATTTAAGAATAAAATGGATGGAAAATGTAGAACTTGAATTTATAAGCCATCCAATTTTTTTTTGTATAGATTAAATTAGTTAAAACCAGTAAATGAGAACAGAGACTAATAATTACAGAGATTACAACGACACCACTACTAATAAGTTAACTAACATAATAAATTAAGACTATTGGACCATAAATTTTTAAACTGTATAATTAACGACGGATTTTGTTAATTTCTTTAAATTTTCACTTAAAAACTGACAAGGAAACGACACACCCTGTATCTTTCAAATGTGAGTGCCCTTTTGTGAGATGAAAGTACAAATGAAGTACAGTCGGACCTCTATTTAACGAAGTCGCTAAATCCCGAAAAAAAGTTCGTTATATGGAAAATTCGTTAAATAGAGATTCATCTTTTAAAATTACTTTAAACTACATAAAACAGATGTAAAATACATAAACAATAAATATTATTTAAAAAATGTAATAATTTTAATGACATAAAGCATACATTACCACATGCGTACTTAAATTTTACTAATAATGTCTTTTTTTTTTTTTTTTAAAAAGTGTTTTTGCTCATAGTATGTCTCGCATCTTTGCAATGCAACAAAAACCCCTTCAGGCGTGTTTTATTCTAATTGTAATCCACGTCGGATTGTTTCAAGCGATTTTAGCATTTCATCATACGAAGGTTTTTGACTTCTTCATCATGATCATTTCCATTTTGATCATCTTCATCTTCATCGCAATTCATAACTGTATTGTTTTTATTTTTCACACTGTCCAAAATATTCGATTCGGTAGTATTTCCAAGGTCTCAACTTCAAAATCAAGTGAAAGATAATCATCAATCAGCACATCATCAACAATTTCTTCTTTTTACCTCAGCTGTATCCTCGAAAAAGTTCGTTAAATAGAAAATGCACTTCGCTATTTGGAGGTTATTTTACGAAGAAATTAGCAAAATGTTCTTGGTTCCAAAGAAAAGTTCGCAAAATAGAGAAATTCGCAAAATAGAGGTTCGTTAAATAGAGGTCCGACTGTACTTCAAATATTTTTCACTACAAATTTTCCATTTTCTGAAAAAAACTGAAAATTAAATCTTAGTGAGGGTTAATTTTAATTGTTTCAAAACCCACAATGGATTTAGGGCATTCAATAACTAATGCAACATATTTCTTATCTCGAACAGTTTGGAAAAATTAAATATTGTTTATGCAGCATGTTTGAATCTTCTCGCACAACCTCATGTAGTTTCATCGTCGTCCGCTAGATGGTAGTGATATAGTTCCAAAATGGAGTCACTGATTGACGTGTAGTCCAAACAAAGAGCAGTCATTGAATTTTTTTAGGTGGAAAATGAGAGCGTTCCAAACATTCATAGGAGCATGCAGAATGTGTAGGGAGAAATGGCAGTGGGTAAAAGTTAGGATATTCAAAGGTTTGTGCCAGGTGGGTCCCTCGAAGCCTAACTGCTGACCATAAAGACCAAAGATGCACCATCTGTTCAGAGTTGCTTGGTCGTTAAGAGGCTGAAGGTGAAGGTTTTCGGTCAAAACTTGTCACAGGAGATGAAACATGGATTCATCACTTCGAACCCAAGACAAAATAACAATCTATGGAGTGGCGTCACAACGGTTCTCCTCGAAAGAAAAAGTTCAAGGCAGCACACTCTGGCAAAGTTATGGCGTCAGTCTTCTGGGACGCTCAAGTTATGTCACATTGTGCAACAATAAACTCTGAAATATATGTTAACAATCTGAAAAAGTTGAAGAAGCGATTCCAGAGCATTCGCTCCAATAAAGATGTGACCAAACTGATTCTTGTTATTACTTATTGAACGCCCCTCATAGCTACAGAATTAATTCCCATTATTTAAGACAATGAGATATTAACAGATACAAATCTATTGATTAGATTCCAATGTTTTTCCTTTGAGAATCTTAGTCGTATTCTCGCGGTAATTTCTCGACAAGCACCCACTCGCTGGGATCTAACCTTTATATTTCAAATCCTTTCCGAGTCCTTGAATATGTATACAAAGTTTCAAGATCATCTATCTACTTCAATTATGAAGGGGAGAGAGCAGAATACATACACACAGACTGACTGATCTGATTAGTCTCATTTTCCAATTAGAAAAACTGAATTAGGTTTTTTTTTCCTTTTCGTTGAGCCTCACAACATCTGTAAAACACAATTCAGGTGATGAAGCACATCCATTATTGGCTTGTACAAATAAGATATAAACAAACCAATGGATGTAAAATATTGAATCGAACTCAAACGGGAGTTATTTTCAAAGGGTTGATTATCGAAACATTAAAGTTTAACAGCTGTGCCTTTAATAACTTTTAAATGTAGGTAGCACGGTTGATATTGTCATTAAGACATTGGCCTCTCACCTTTGAGTACCGGTTCATGGTGGTGGATGATCCGCAATGGCAGGTTTTCTTGGGGTTCTCTCATTTCCCTGCACTACTTCCACCATTCTTTCTCAGTTTGTCCTTCTTTCGGAATAGCACAATGGACGTAAGGTCGCGGTGTTCGGCTTCCCTGTCACTCACACTTACCACACAAACTTTAAAATGTGCGTGTTGCAGTGAGTTCTCCAATATGGAGGAACGCTTCCATGGAAGTATTTCAGTTAAATATACCACGCAAGGCCCCTAGAACCAAGCGTAGGGTTGGGAGTTTTCATTCTCACCTTGGAATAGATACTGAGGGGGTTTTCCATTGCCTTCCTCAGGAAACCATTATGGAATGACTTCAAACTTGAAGAAGTAAGCATCCATGCCGGCGGCGGGATTCGAACCCTGATACAGATACAAATTTGTGGCAGGTTGCATTTAAAATGCAGCTGAACTGCAAACTTTAAAATGTACTGTGAATTAATTTTAAAATCATTATTGACTCTGCAGCCAAAGCAATACAAAAAAAAATAATAAACAGAAGACGTAAGCGAAAGATTTTGAAATGCCTTTCTGATAGCAATAATCTTCAAAATGCAAAGTAAAATATGTCAATTTAATTCATTAACAATTCTATTGAAAAATCGTGCTTAAGCCACGTGCTGTAATTGCTGGAAAAAAAAGACTGACAAAGTAAAAGAAAGCCACAAACATTTTTAAAACTTTACTTTAAATGGTCCAATTGTAAGAACTTTTTTATTATTTTCCTGATAACTTGAAGGCAAAAGCTGTAAAATTGAGGGTTAATATAAAAATGCGTGTTCTTCCTAAGTAGTGGAAATAGAACAAAAAAAGTCCCCTCCAGCTCTTTTTTACTTCAATTATAATATCTGTTGAAGACAAATATAAGGTTTTTTTATCGAGCCATTTGGGAGCTATTGCGTTTGTCATATTATCATGTTCGAGATATTTGCCATTGTACCCTCACTAAAACTCCCCAACGAAAGGTCGGATTGACATACGGATTTCACAATCGTGTTCAGAGGCCTAACCCCCCCCCCCCCCCCCGCCATGTTCGAGATATTTGGCATTGTTTTCATTGTATTTCCGCTATTAGCTTAAAACGTTAGAAATGCAACCATCTCAACAATGGTATGACTGCCATCGTTATACTGCATGTCCGTTAGCTAATGCTAAGGTGTCAGTTACGTATTATTTCCTGACTACCTTGTGACGCTTTACAATATCGTGCTGCTCTGCTTTCAGCATACTTGATGCTTAAGGTCTTGGACTCATATACTGAAGGTTATCTGTTCGAATCCGTATATCTACTTTGTTTTTGTTTTTCTTAATCTTCTCTTAATCGTGGACATTTTTTTTTCCTTATTTATAACTTCTTTTTTATTTTTCCTTATGTTAATGTGCTTCCTTTTTTTATTATTATGGGTCGCCCTTAAATTTATGCTTTAGCACAAAATTATATTCACTGTTTTTTTTTTTTCATTTTCCGAAAAAAAAAATAATAAAATCAGCATTACTTATTTAAGTTAATCAGTTAATGTTAATTCTGAATTCAGTTAATTTTAATCATGCTACAGCTCGCATAGACAATAAGAGGATTAATAAACAACCATTAATATGCACTATTTAAGACATCAATAAAAATCATTATTTGGTTTTTAATATTTTTCTATGGGGATTTTTATCATTTTCTGGCGCTAATTCCTCGACAAGGATCCATACGGAAAAAAATTCAAGTATAAAACCTGGATCAAATCTTCCCCATACATATACATGTCAAGTTTCAAGAAGATGGTTCAAAGTTGTTAAGAGGTACGTACCATACATATGCCACAAAGACGAGAGTCTCCCATTTCTGGGATTACAGAATATAATATGTAGATACATTCAAACGGCCAATTCATTCAAACGTAAAAAAAAGAAATTGCTATTTTTGCTTAATAGTATGAGTTAAAATAAGGAAAATAGAATAATCTCAACTTATCATTTATCTAAGTTGAACATTCTAGTCTGTCTTTGATATATGCCTGGTATATACAGCGTCTTTATAATCCGCAGCGGTTCTTAAGTCCGCCGACAATTAGCATCGACTACTTTCACCACTATTAATGCTACCCGTTATGCGGGAACGTTCTTGCTGATGAAAATCTATGTTTCGTTGACAAGTAATTTCGTTAACAGAATTGAAATTCTTTTATTTTTAAAAAGATCAAAGTTAAAAATAATCTAGTAATAGTAATAGTAAAAATAGACCATATACACAAAAGGAATCCAACAAAAAAAGCTTAAAAATAACATGTTTCGGGATAATATCCCATCATCAGATTACAATATAAAAATACAAAATCGGAGCCTACACGTCGCGAGTAAAACTTTAAACAGCATAAGAATATAAAAATTTTCAAAATAATAAGTTTAACAATGCTAATGTTACAACTTTAACAAACCAATGGATTACAACAATAACAGCAATATAGGAATCTTAACTAATAATGACAACATTTCATCTCATTTAATACCATAGTCAAGAGCATTAAGAATAGAAACCTCAGTATTATAACAAGGAATGGACTTGGACTTAATAATAATGTGAAGCGTCAGCCGCCATTTTTTTTCGGTCTGTCATGCCCAGCAAACTTGTCAGGACAGTATAATCGATTATATGCGTTGCATTCTGGGAGAACTCAAGAACCGCTGCGATGATTATAATATTCTAGTTTTTGGTGCTATCACCAGATGTCGAAAGTGTAGTCTAGCTTGTACACGTGATGCTATCCTTGCCGTATTATGTCTAAATGAATGTCTTATATATGCAGTCGTTCCAGAAGTTCTTAATTCATGGAATGGCCATCCTCACAAACAAGACACGCCATCTCTTTTACGTAAGACACTCCGTTAACAAAGAATTATCAGAAATCAATATCAATTTGCAATTCGTTTATTGATAAACTTGAAAACAGGACATAATTAACTCATATCGATTGCAAACAAAAAAGTCAAGATGAACTGGGGGTTATCGAAGAGTCACGTGTCACAACGTCTTGGCTCAGCCCAGCCATTCTTAACCGAATGTTCCAGGAAAACTGTGATTTAGGTTCGGAGAGCATTACCCTCCCCTACCTTTAAAATAAAAGCCCGAGGTGTAATGGTCAGCTGAATGGGGTTCTATCGATCTCAGAATCTGGAAAACGATGCCAACAAAAATCAAGGCAGGACATTCACCTGCAAGGAAAACAATTCCGTGTTATCATATTTGGAAACTGATTAAAACAAAACAGCCCAGAGATTTTGATATTGGATCTTAATGTTTTGTTTCGTTAATCGAAGCTATTGGATTGATCAGAATTCTTAATTTCGACAAGGTCTATTTGTGATGAATGCTTTTCTTCTGTCTACCTTTGATTTTTTTTTAAAAAAACAAAATAAAAACAGGAGGATCCAAAAAAACTCGTCTCTGTACTTCATGCCACGTTAAAAATGGAAAAGCACTGTTTATTAGGACTAAGGCGCTTTTCGCTTCCGATTTCATCAAAGAAAAAAAAAAAACTATGGAAACAACGTCACCAATTGTTTAAGATTGATTTAAAGAAAGTCTAGAAAGTCTAGAAAGAGGCGTGATAGTAATGGATTTATCATTCTAATATCATAGAGACATCTTTTGTGAAAAAACTGAACTGTTGTAAACCCTTGTAAAAAATGTAAAAAAAAAATGTTGTTTGTTACGGTAATTCCTAAAAGTATACTGTAAATTCGAATATCGAAATTTTATATAATTATTTCACCTATTAGTTGATTTATTTTATTCATAATTTAAATAACCCCTATCACGTGGACTGATTTACTATAATGGTGATTTCCTTCTTTGACATATTTTCAATCTTTGTCGTATAAAAGGTGCAAAACCCACTGACTCATCACCACAATCCGCTAACCTTAGGAACGTGAAATTGAAAATCTAAAATTAAAACGATCTTTTTTAATATTGTCGATGTCTTTTTAATATTACAGATTTGATGTGATGCTGGTACGCACCGAAGTGCGCGCTTCGTATCCGAAGCCTCCGTGTTCCAGGGAGCGCTAGTGTTCCCAAGATCGCGAATTTCAAGGGAAAGATACTGGAGTGGTTTCCCGTGGCCTTCCCCAGGACGTCATTAAGGAATGACGTCAGACCGAAGAGAAAGTGAAGAAGAGGCTGGACAACACAGGAAAGGAAATTGAAACAGCCATGCCACTGCCGGGATTCGAACCCAGGTACTGGCGCACTGGCCGCCACGGCAGACCGCACGGCCACGCCAGCACGGCAATATTACAGAGAGGTAGATACAAATAATCGAAAGGTAGATCTTAAGAGAAAATCAGAATCTGAAATTTCCTTTTTTTGCATTCCAGTTAGAGTCCAGTTCATGGAAGAAAAACTTTTTAATGACGTAATTTGCTTGTGGACTGAGGTTTCCGTGATGTAACGAAAACATTCTGGTTTTTGTGTTTTCAACAGTTACGAATATGTTTTTATATTATTGTTATTATTTAAATAATTTTGTATTTTTTTAATATTATTTATTAATTGTCCTTTTTTTTTTACTTTAAAAATAAAATGGTGTCTAATTCGTTTCTACTTTATTTTGCTTATTTGAAGTAAATTGGTCTCTTTCGTATATTTATTGTCCTGAAAAGAGTCTTTTTAGCTTGGATGAATTTTGCAGAACAGCCAAGACAGGGGTTTGGAAGCTGTCATTAATTCACTTCCGTCACTGTCATCTGAAGAAGTGATAAGAGGTTCCACTGGGTTCTCCAGGAGATGATCTGATTGCCAGTCCGCATCTTCTGCCTATAATACATGATGGTAAACTTTCCTCCAATTATCTGATGATATCTGCTGTACAGCTGCTGCAGTAAGATACTCCACATCACTTATTTTAAGGGTTTTATTGTACATATGCACGTATTCTTTTACCTGCGCCCAAATCAACTCGATAGGTTTAAGATCACAGTGGTATGGTGGCAATCGTAATACTGTATGTCCGTTAGCTAATGCTAAGGTGTTATTTATATATTACTTTCTGTCTATCTTGTGATGCTTCACAATATCGTTCTGCTCTGCTTTCAGCATACTTGTGTCGTGATGAATTCCGTGACGGTTCAACCATCCAATCACTTTGGCTTTTCTGTTATATGCTAGTTGGAGCCATTTCAACGTCAACGGATTGTAAATTATAATAATAGAATTGGTGGGAATATTTGGAAGCAGTTGTTCTGTAAACCATTCTTTAAAATAATTCACCATTCCTCTCGTTATTATAATTTGCTGAGTGCGTTCGAGAACGAAATATAAGATAGGCGTTAGGCACATCTCAATGTGTGCAATGTTGTGAACGACCACATGGTGTCGCTGCACGCCGAGCCCGCGAATTGCTGTAATCCTAGGCGACGATCACATCGTGATGCAGAAGAAACTGACTGGAGACAAGAAAATGCAATAGACGATGCAGTTACTCCGTATGAATCAATACCAGTCCCGATAGCAGTAATTGAAATCAATGAATATATGACAAATCCATGGATATGCGCTAACTAATTGATGTATGCTCATGGATTCGTCAAGACTTTTCGAAGTTTGTTTCCCCCAATGAGAGAAGATTACAGATTTTCTAATCTAAACTAAGTACAAATTTCCAATTTCCGGAAAAAAAAAAATAAATTAAAATCGCATTATTGACTTGAATTGCTTAAATAGGATTAATTTTAATCGCATCAAATTCACGCGATTAGTTAAAAGGATAATGATTGTTTAAGATAATGAGATATTAATCGAAATCCATTATTTAGATTCCAATGCTTTACTCTGGGAATTTTTGTCGCTGATTTCTAACAAGGACCCATTATAAAAAGTTCTATTGTTCCTATTCCTCGAATATCTTACCTAATTTCAAGAAGATTAATCCAGTGGCTCAAAAGTTATTAGGTCAGGGAGAGAGAGACAAACTGAATAACATTGCAACAGTTTATATGTAAATATTTTTAGAAATCGTTTATTTGCATTTATCTATATATAGTCGGACCTCGATATAAGGTCACCCGCATATAAGGTCACTTTTCTAAAGTCCCGGCTCACTGAATAGGAATTCTTTGATATGGATTATCGGATATATGGTCAGGTCTTAAATACCGTAATCGCATATAAGGTCACTTTTGTCTGTGATTTCAGTGCCATACTGATTCAATTCCAAGAATTGTTCCGTGGGTACGATCTTTTATCGGCGTCGTTTCTCCTACTGACGGAGGGGACAGCTTTTTCACAAAGCACTTCATCCCCTCAAATTCTAGGAAAATAGACTATGAAGACGATATTCCTTTACCCCAGAACTCAGAAATCGCGGCTGTGCTACAGAAGGGAAAAGTGAATATGTGAGAATTGATGATTAAATTGCTTTCACTTCTCAAGCTTCTATTTCCGAAAATGTTTCACAAGTTTTAGATTCCAATGCATTTGAAAGTGAGGATAACGACAGTGATACTGAAAGTGAAGCGGTGACACAAGCAGAAGCACTCAGAGCATTAAATTTTCAGAAACTACAAAACTTAGAAACATTGTACAAAAGATGAAAACAAAATCGCGATAGTCCTATATTATGGATTATTTTAAGTAAGGTCAGTTGTACATCAGTACTTTGCTTGAGAATACTAGTACTATTTGTATACAACTTTATTCCAAATTAAAAATTTTAAAAAATAATTTCTTTCTGATTCCATTAATTTTAATTGGTTCAACTAAATTAAAAAATTATAAACTAATAAACTGATATTTTTGTACGTATTAAATTTTACAAAGAATTATACTGTATTTATATAATGCTTATTTATTGAGAAATGTGTATGAATCGGTTATAAGGTCACCCCGCTTATAAGGTCACTTTCGTGAGGTCCCAAGGGATGACCTTATATAGAGGTCCGACTGTATATCTACATTTTATTCATTTTAATCTTTACCGTTATTTATTTTAAATCATTCGTTTTCTATTTCCTAATTACTGATATTCTGTTTATTTTTAAATTCTTTTCCATTACAGCCGTTTAATTAGTTAATTAATATAAGTTCGTTATCTTTTTACCAATCATGATATATTTTTAATTAATCATCCAATGAAATCCAACTTTGGAAAAACTATAAAACCCTTGTTTTCTGTTTAATAAAGTAATTCAGTTCAATTCCAAACTTGATTCATTGTTTCTTTGTTCCTAAAAAATCTATCCCACAAAAAGCTTACAATATGACGAGCCCCACTTTCTTATTGGTATGTTCGAATTCCGGCGTAGGCATGGGCTTGACCTCAGTGCCTCATCTGTTTCTAGAATAAGACAGCTTACGGTAGTAACATAAACAAATAACAAATCACTATTAAATTAAATTTACTAGCAACATAGCCTGCTCCAGTGAAAAATAATTAATCCAAACGTCATTTCATAAGTTTCAAAGTTGATTTGTTTACATTCTATTTAATTTCTCTTGGGTAACGACTCAATAAAATCTTTAAGCTATTCTGGGAAGTTCGTGATCCACTCGACAGGAAAATAAAGTCTAAACTCTCCAATTTTTTTTTTTTTTTTAATACTTGTATTATTGGAAAAAACTCCCAACTACAATTTTTTGTAATAAAACATTACCTGCCTTTATGGAGATAAGAAAAGTACTATAAATTTAATACAGTGAAATATGTAGAATGATTTCCTTGTATTAAGTTCTATTTGTAATTTTAAAATAAGTAGAATTTAATACAAAGAATATAACGGTTTATATTCATAAAGCATATAGATGTAGAAATTTAACGTGTGTGAAACTAA
>JAFIDM010000007.1:1084801-1142416 GCA_023159025.1 Thereuonema tuberculata
GATAATTCGAAGCTGAAGGGACCAGAGAAAAAGTTCGAATTATCCAAAAATTCGAATTACATATATTCTCTCAAACAGAAGAGATAAATAAAAAAGATTAACTCCAAGATCGAAGATTTAACACATAAGCTTTATCTAGTAAATACTGCTATATTTTTTTCATTAAATCAAACATTTTTTACTAGCTTAATTATTCATCACTTTAAAAAAAAAAAAAAAAAAAAAGGCAGATATTTTTAATTGAATGCAATCTTTGAGTCATAGCATATGATTCCAACCTCTGGATTGCCAGGTCCTCTCGTTCTTTTTCTATTTATTACATTGCCATTTTTGCTGCTCAAAATTTTATCTTCGTTCTTCAAATATGTCGATAACGTGTTGGATGGAATTCCAAATTCCTTGGAGATTTCCGATTTCTTTTTAAGACCTTTTCCACTTCCTTAATCACCGCTACCTTTTCAGCTAATGTTAATGACTTACAAGGAGCTTTAGCTTTTAACAATGCCATAGTAAGAGCGTAGAAACAATACTTAAAGCACAAGCACAAAAACTAAAAATGTATACAACCGCATTGAATCATTCACAGGAAGCGCACGTGACAGGAAGCGCATGTGACTCGAAGACCGAAGGGCTGTGGCCAAGTCTTTTCACGGAAAATGCACACAGGCTTTGCCTGTTTTACAATCGTACGAAAAATTCGAATTATCCAAAATAAAATTCGAATTATCCACGATTTTTTAACATTATTTCAATACAGAATTCTAGGGACCGAGCAAAAAATTCAAATTATCCAGAATTTCGTATTAAACAAGTTCGAATTATCCGAGTTTCACTGTACTTTTATAAATTTTAAAAAAAAAGCAAGCAGAAAAATAAAGAAGGACAGTAGGTTTTAAGTTTTTTCAGGATCTTTCCGAAAGCTTTGGGCCAAATCGTCAACGTAAATCAATGAACATCTCATTCTATTGTTTAATATTATTTTTTAACAATGCTTGATGCCATCTTACCGCGCAGACAGAAGAGTAACACGCCAATTACTGGCAAAGAGACTATGATTTTGTACAATCTAATAAGTTTATCACTTATCTTATCACGTATCTCTTAATTCTAGATAATCCTATGTGATGAGTACTAACAAGCACGAAATAGCGGTTTCAGCCAAGATTTTGTACTGCCTATGCTGATTTTAAGCGCCGTTCCGGCATAGCTTAGTGGTCGAGGCCTTTCAGGAGGCAGATTTATCGGAACCCGGGTTCGAATCCCGGCATGGATGTTTATTTAATCTTCCCTTAAGTAATTGGAAAACCTCCTCAATATTTTTCCCACGACATTAAAAGAGGGAGACTAGACTCCTATCCTGCGCGCCCTCGGGTGGCGGTCGAGGGATACCCCAAGGGGCTGCACCGAATAAGGAAAAAAGACGAAAATGGTGCAGCAGAGGAATGGCGAGAGAGCTGCACTATCTGCTGATATCTTTCATGGACAAAGTCGTCCTTAAAAGCCTCAACCCAACAAGCACGGATGAGGATGAAGGAGTGTGAGTGATAGTTTAAACAGAGGTGCCCACCTCCTCGAGACCTTATGGCTTACCCCCCTCAAAGATCTGGCGGGGGGGGGGGCTTGGCCCACATTTGCATTAGGGCCCAAAATTTATTTGGATTATCCAAATCAACAGCCAAAACAAAAAACAAACAAACAAACAAAAAAGGATTATCCAAACCAACCCCCTCCCCAAAATTTGATTTTTTTGAACCTCCCCCTCCAAAAAAAAAAATTGATTTTTTTTGACCCCCTCCCAAAAAAATTGATTTTTTTTAACCCCCTCCCCCCAAAAAAAATTTAAATGGCGCAGTCTGCGCCGTGACTCCCCCGAGTGGACACCCGTGGTTTAAACTTTGCTTAGTTAAGAGCTATCAAAAACTAACTGAAATAAGATTTTCTGCCTGAGGATATTTCAAAGCAAATATGAAACTTCTGATAGTAAAAATGTGTTATTAAATAACCGATTGTGGAAGTCAATAATAACTTAATTTTAGCTCGTTAAATCGTAACCATAATAACGCCATTATCTTTCGTTGATGTAGAAATTAAGAGAAAAATAATACGACATGATACAGTGCAACTTGGATAATTCGAAGCTGAAGGGACCAGTACAAAACTTCGAATTATCCAAGACTTCGAATTAAACAAGTAACATTTTTAACTTTAATTTCAGGTCCACTGAATGCTTGAAAAGATTATTCTGTCAATAAGTAAATATTTATTCAGAAAGATCATGGTATGAAAGACTTAAACACTATATGTATGAAAACAAAAAAAGATTTATATTACCGGTATGTAAGCTACAGTACATAATACATTCAATACAGAAAATTATAGTTTTTCAAAAAATTGTGCAATGTCTGATTGTTTTGTAGAATTCAGTCGCTTAAGGTTAGCAAAATCATCAAGCATGTTTAGTGAACGGAAAGCAGCTTCACTTATGTTGGTTTGTCCTTCAATGTACCGACGAAATTCGGCGCTATCCCGTACTCGTTGGCGGTTTGGCATTTCTTCTTCACACCCTTTTCCACCTCGCGAATGACGGCGACCTTTTCAGCGAACGTTAAATTCTTGTACACGCGTGATTTACTGAACGACATGGTGACACTGACAGCAGGAAGCTCGAATGGCGTCTGAAGCGTCACGTGTCGAATGGCGTCACGTGTCGAACGGTGGCGGGAAGGGGATTTCAGTTGTCACGTGTCGAATTTCTTAACCATGAAACGCCGAAAAGTCGTTATGGTTCGAAATTTTTTATAAAAAACTTCGAATTAAGGAAGTTGAACTTCGAATTATCCAAGATTTTTTAAGATTGATTTAATAAGAAATTCAAGGGACTAAGAGAAATCTTCGAATTAACCACGATTTCGAATTAAAGACGTTCGAATTATCCAAGTTGCACTGTATTTCTATTTTAAAATGAATGTATCGCTTAGAGCTACCAAACCATTGGCTTATCCTTATATATTATTTCTCAAAAGTGTTTCTGTGTCGGAACGCCATAACTTCTTTAATACTTCATCAAAATCAATGATTGAGACATCATTTTGAAGATGACGGTCCCCGCCAATGACGAAAAATAAATAAATTGTTTAAAATTAATGTTTTCGTTTAAAAACCTTTTTATAAAAATGTAGACACGCTTTAACAGAAGCGACTTATCTTTCGAAAGCGAAACAACATTTCAAATAATTCTAAAGCGTCGTAAACTTCAAATATACCTTTTTTTGAATAAAAATGTACTTCAAAATGAGATTTCATCGTTTATTTAATAAGTACAGATAAAAAAAAAAACAAAGATTTATATTTTATTAGAAATAAACGACTTATTAAAATAAAAAACAAAAATTTGTCAACTTCTCATATATTATTTTTTAAAAGTGTTTTTTTTTTATTTCCCTTAATACTTCATGAAAATTAATGATTGAGATAGCATTTTGAAGATTAAACAAATTGTTTAAAATTAATGTTTTCGTTAAAAAACTTTCTTTAAAAATCTTTTTATAAATATGTAGAAGGCGCCATCTATTGACAATTTGTTCATTTATTTATTTCCACATTACCATTCGGTGACTGATCAAAATACAATGCGAATTATTCGCACGGGTCAACCTTTTTTAAAATTGGAGAAGGCGCCATCTATTGACAATGTGTTTAACTAACATGCACGACAGCTGTTGGATTTATTTATTATTTCTCAAAGGTGGTTTTTTTTTTGTTGCGAATTATTCGCACGGGTCAACTAGTAATATAAAAAAGTGATAAGCATTAATGAGCATTTCGGAAATGTAAACTAAATGAAATTGATTTTGTTTTTGGCAAAATCTCACACAGACGTGAATGACAACTGAGCTTATGCAAAAATAAGTAGCTAAATAAAATCAAAAAGAAAAAAACTTATTTTTATAACTGCATTGGTTGTTTTTTTATCTTTATAATATTAATCTCATTAATGTGCGTCAGAGAGAAAAAAAAAAACCTTTTGATTTTAGTAAAAATCGGACCACAAATAAGGAGCTATGGACCAAAAAACCCTAAATCGATTAATAGTTTTACTGTTATTCCATTCAGCTTCAATCCAATTGTGACATTGGTGATAATTATATTACTTATTTTTTACTCTTGTAATCGACTTGTAATTTTACGTTGTGACAAATCATTCTTATGAAGTGTAGATTTTATAAAAGGTCGATGTAATACCATATATCTCCTTGAAAAGGCGGTAATGCTTCCTACAAACTATGGAAGATATGATGGAGCCGATGCTCCATACACAATATGCCTGCAGCTTTAAGTTCGAAAGAATAGCGTAAGATTAAAAAAAAATTATAAAGTCTTTTTTGCACAGTAAAAATTTAGCAGTTTAAGTTGAGAAACTTACAAAAAGATATCACACCGCATTTCGTAGGATATGCAGATATTTCATCCAAAACTTTAAATTACGAAGGTGAAATGAGCTTTATATTCAAATGTTATTACCAATGTTTCGATTAGTCATCATCATCATCATGATGTGGATAATCTAGGGAACAGATACTAGAGTGATTTCCCGTTGCCTTCTCCAGGATGCCATTACGGAAGAGAAAGTGAAGAAGAGGCTGACAAACACAGGAAAGGAAATTTGAAACATCTATGCTCTCGACCGGGATTTGAACCCGGGTACCGGCACACCGGCCACACGGCAGACCGCCGCCTTAGACCGCACGGCTTCGATTAGTAGCCATGGAAACTTCTTCAGGAGCAGCTTTTTATTATTCCTTCCACATTACTGAAGATATTTTTGAATTAAAGCCTTCAAACAACTTTACATTGTTGCACCCCATTGCAGCAGTATTTTTACTGATGATATAATTTTTCCTGATTGTCTCTTCTGATGAAAACTAGGATTTCTGAGCCAAAATATTGATGTTGTAAGATTTCATTCTTTTCTCCTTTTGTGCTGCAGAATGTATAAAAACCGATGCTTATTACTTTAATTATCTCTGGAAATGGATAAATTATTAAGAAGAGATTTTTAGTTATTATCATGTCTGACACTCAGAATTATTTCAAAGAATAAAGACTTGGAAAGAATGAGTTTTTTTATTTTCTGTCTTCTGTCATAAACAGTACAAAAATGGTGTATTTTTTTATTTTTTTTTGAGGAAAAAGGCCAGAGACACAATAATTAAAAAACGTAGAAACACATTAAAATCTCGACCAGGTTTCGATCGGACCTCCCGATCTTATTCTCACTTGTAAAAGATCAGCAGGTCCAATCGAAATCTGGTCGAGATTTTAATGTGTTTCTACGTTTTTTAATTATTGTGTGTCTGGCATTTTTTTTTTAAAGAAAAACTACACCATTAATTTCACACACGTTAAATTTCTACAACGGTACAAAAATCATCTTATATTCATTGTGCATAATTTCATTTTGAGCTGAGACTGTCCTCTTTGGACAGAATAATAGATATCGTAAAGAAATATCATAATGCTTAGAGCTAAAATTAAAATCCAAACTTCTTGTTTATTCGTCAGCCAATCTTTTTTTTTTTAATTTATTCCAGTATTACATGAACTTTAATGCCTTTTCCTTTTCATATATTCTGCTTTTAAAAATAACTAAAACTAGTAATCGATAACTTTTTCTTTGATACAACAAAACAGTAAAAGATACGAAGAGATGATTTCGAATGAGAAACATAAGAGCATTCATCAGAAGGAAATTGCCACCAGAAATAAGATTGATGTCTACGTAAATGGGAAAGATGGAGATTTCATAATAGCTCTCAACTCAAATGATCTTCACTTCTTCATCAGATCCATTTTTATCACTCACTTGTGTCTACCGTTATCCAAAACAAAGATATACTGTATAATAAGGACTGTAAATTAATCTGAAATGTATATAATATCCTAATGCCCTAATAAAAATATAAAGAGCCTGAAAAGATATATTAATAAGTTTAAAGGTTCGACAATGGTTGAAGAGCTCATTCGCTGTAAATTCAACAAAATTAAACACAAATTTCCGAGAAGTATCTAAGATATGTAAGCAGCTTCGTCGATATTAAAAAATATACACTACGAATGTAAAACGTGAACATTTTCTTACATTTTATTGATGGAAAGTATTTTTTTTTCTTTAGTAATGAATTTAAAAAGCCCTAAACTGTGTACCCAATACGTACTTATGTTAAAACATCAGGCCCGTATCTTCAAACGATAGGAAGTAGAGGTTCCTGAAATCAGCAGGAAAAAAAATCTGATACCCATTTGACAAAAGGTTGAGGAAACCTCAGGGCCTGATTGAAAACAAAAAAGGAGTTAACGTTTATTTCAATGAGACATCATACTAACTACAAGCGATGTTTCGCAAAGGCTTCTTCCCTTGCTTCTTCAGGCTATATTTTCAAACTTTAAATAAAACGGTTATTATAAAGATGTAACGTCTTTAGCATCCTCCATCTTTTCAAGCCAGACCTAAAATACATTAACAGGACATTCCAATCAGACCAGTCATTAATGAATGGGGATTACCAATGCAAGAACTTGCAAGATTTTTAAACGAAGTTCTAAAAAAGTCACCATTATTTTATGATAACATTTTAGTTAAAAACTAGTCGGCTACCCGTCGCTTCGCTCCGGAAGCCTCCCTTATGTAACGGAAAACAATTTTTTATTTATTCAAAAAACACACACACACAAATTAAATCAAGGAAACTAAAACTAAAATTTTTTGAAAGTTTTTTTTTTAAATTTAATTTTTAATGTCTGTATTCTCTCAATCTACGACTGCTTTTAGAACCACGTAAATCATATATCTGTGATATATTTTTATTTTTTACAGAGATTAGAATGTAGGCCTAGTGGTCTAATGGCTAAGACGTCTAACTTCTGAGCGGTATTCTACCTAATAGAAATAGTGCATCTTTCTTTCTTGACTATCTTTTTTTTTATTCCTATTGATAATTTTCAGTGGTTTTCGAGTTGGAAATAGTGATGGTTTTTGAGTTACAAATAGGGATTTTTCAGTATTCTACCTAATGAAATACTGCTTCTTATTTCTTGACTCTTTTTTTTTTTTTTATTCCAAATGATACTTTTCAGTGGTTTCTGAGTTACAATAGTGTTCAGTATTCTATCTAATAGAAATACTGCTTCTTTCTTTTTAGAGTCTCTTTTTATTCTAAGTGGCACTTTTCAGTAGCTTTTGTGTTCCAAATATTGATGGTTTCTGAGTTACAGATAGTGATTTTTCAGTATTCTATCTAATAGAAGTATCGCTTCATTCTTTTTTGACTCTCATTTTAATTATAATTGTCACTTTTCAGTGACGTTTGAGTTACATTTATTGATGGTTTTTGAGTTTCAAATAGTGATTTTTTCGGTATTCCACCTCAAAAAAAGAGTGCTTCTCTCTTTCTTGACTCTGTTTTCTTTACTCCAACATCTGGCGTGTACACCCACATATTTTTCAATATCACATAGGATTTGGTTAAGTAAGAATATTTAAAATATTGCAACGTTTCGGCAATTATCGTTCTAATTGTCAGTTTCGAATTACAAATCAACTGACTGATGTGAAATAAATAAACAATCTTGAGATTCAAAAAAAAGATTGAATACATTCCTTATTGATGGGGGAAAGGAAAGGAGATATAAGTCAAAAAACCATATGAAGAGAGTTGTAGTCCCTATGGCCTAATGGATAAGGCATCTGACTTCGGATCAGAAGGTTGCAGGTTCGATTCTTGTCGCGGATGTTTCATTGTAAAAATTATTTCTATTTTCCATTCTCTCAGAAAATTGCGCCGGACAGACACACAGACAGACAGACAGACAGACAGAGAAATAAAAGATTTTAGTAATATAGATTCAAGAGA
Organism: Thereuonema tuberculata; assembly: GCA_023159025.1. Classification (NCBI taxonomy): domain Eukaryota; kingdom Metazoa; phylum Arthropoda; class Chilopoda; order Scutigeromorpha; family Scutigeridae; genus Thereuonema; species Thereuonema tuberculata. The sequence continues at coordinate 1,092,712 of JAFIDM010000007.1, forward strand.
CGTTGTAGAAAAAAATAAAAAAAATTAATATTAATAAAATAAACATAAGATTACATTATTTTATTTAGATATCAACGCAATGTACACGTCTGTTCCAGTTTATAATACCCTCAATACAATAGATAATTTGTTAGAAAGAAACGAGAAAGTACTACAAGAATTTAAGATAAAACATGAAGAATTCATGGAACTATTAAGACTAGAATGTAATAATTGTTACTTTGAATTTCAAAATGAAATATATAAACAAATGGACTTCTCGATGGGAAGTCCAGTATCGGGATCCTTATCTAATACATTTTTAACGAGAACTGAAGAATGGAAGAATAATAACTATGAATATATGCGTTATGCTGATGACATTCTGCTATTTAGATGAGATCAGAGAGACATTCGATATATTCTTTAATTATCGAAACTCAATTGATAAAAGAGTTCAATTTAAAAGTGAAAAAGAAGATAAGGTAACTTCGTTTTCCTTGACATTTTTTTTAATAAACAAATCAACGCATATAGAGTATCAGCATTATATTAAGAATATCATATTCTTATATATTATATTTATATTATATTTATTAATATTATATATTTTTAATATTATATTTATTATAATTATTATATTTATATTTTATTTATATTATATTATATTTATATTATATTTATATTTAAAGTAATATAATGGTAAAGTTCTTTTCTGCACTAAAAGTAAAGAAAAAGCAATAATTTGGAACTGTATGGATAAAATAATAAATAACACCTTTGGACAAGAGTAAATGGATTACCAAAATTAAGGATTTGGAATATAAATTGTTAATTAATGAATATCCAAAGAATTTTATTAATAAAATAAGTAGCAGTCATTTCAAAATAAAGAAAAACATCACTACCTAAGAAAGAGCATAATAATGTAGTAAAACTACCATATGGAGTTGAATTATCAAAGGAAACTAAATTAGAATGGGAATTAAATAATATATCCATAATAAGAATCAGGAATAATAGCCTAGGGTCATTAATAAGAAAAAAAAACAAGTATATAAATAAAAATGCAGATCTTGTAATAAGATATTAATGAAATAATATCAAATCATCAAAGAAAGGAGCATCAAAGAAAGCGTCCAGGAACTTGTAAGTGCCTATAGGAATAACCACCCGAGAATTTCCGATTGGGCAGAGCACTGTTTAACAAATAAACATAATCCGGATCCAGAGGTTAAATATTTATTCGAAGAAGCTGATACGGGTATATTGATTTATCTTCGAAGCTTGCGTGATTCAAAATTTCGAATGTATTAATATAAATAAACAAAAAAGTATGTTAGTAAGTAAGTTTATAGTAAAAACTTTTAAAAAATACTACAAATACGTTACTAAATTCAAATAAAGTGTACTTATGATTCTGTAATAATTGTACTTACTATTCTGTAATAATTTGAGTATTTTTAAACAACAGCCTGAAGAAGCAAGGGAAGGAGTCCTTGCGAAATCTCGCTGGTAGTGATTAAGATGTCTAATTGAAATAAACATGGATTATAGTATAATATACGTGGAATATTTTGCTTCTCGGAGCTAACGTTTACTAAATACTGTCTTTTTCCGCTTGTAAAACTCACTCAGCTCTATTAAAACAACTCAAGTTTTAAATTTTCATTGTTTAATCCTTACATATTTTTTCTCAAAAAGTGTTTTTGTGTCGGTAAGCCGTATCTCCCTTAATACTTCATCAAAATCAATGATTGACACATCATTTTGAAGATTACGTTCACTGCTAATGACGAAAAATAAACAAATTGTTAAAAATTAATGTTTTCGTTAAAAAAACTATTTTAAAAACCTTTATAAAAATGGAGAAGGCGCCATCTATTGACAATATATTGAAACAATTTATTTCTCGAAGGTGGTTTTTTGTTGCGAATTATTCGCACAGGTCAACTAATAGTAAGAAAAGACAAAAAAAAAAGGGTAAATCGGCTTAAGTTTGTCACTGAAATGAATCATAATGTACAGGTTCATTTTGCCATTTTTTTTTTAATAACAATCTCTTATTTTTATAATAACAATCTTATTTTTTTAATAACAATCTTTTATTGTTTTTTTTAATAACAATAAGTTAATCAACAGGCCAAAATTGTCAAGTACTAAGTGTGCAAAGATCCCACAAAAATAAACTAATTCCATTTTTTTATGGTTTGGAATGAAAAGTATGAAGTTAATTTAAATTAAAATTAAATAAAACTACTTCATTCTATCATTCTATCAAAAATAAAGTTTCATGAGATCACGAATCTATACACGTCAAATTCAGCAATTTTGTTTCCAAATTAGTAACTTTTTCCCGCGTAACATTGATTCCAGGTAGGTCTTAGCGCCTAAATGGCTTATTTATTGCGGTCGATAGGTAGTAATTATCACTCAGAAATAAAGGCTTGCCGTTTGTCATCGGAAAAATCTCCATAAATTAAGGAAAAATATGCTGAAAAAGCGGACTGCTCAAACAATCACAACTCGTACGACGCCGTTCCTGCGAATGTTGCCATGACAACAGCAATATACACAGCAGTAGCCCCAGACCAGCACTCAAATATCGCCATTTGCTCATTTATCATTGCTAAAGATCAGATGTGCTTTTAAAACAATCAATTTCACATTATAACTATTTTAAAGTTGATATTTAACATCAAAATGGGATTTTAATTTTTGTTTTGTATAAGTAAATCTGTTCCTTCTGTTATTTCAACTGTAATACCATTAAAGAACTCTTTTAAAGAAAATAAAAAAGCGTAAGAATTTTTATAACTAAATCATACGATTAAAACACATAATCATGCTTGAAGCCCACGTGAGAGTAGTTTTTCAAAATATGAAAAAAATATTTAAAAAAATATTAGTAAGTGAAATGAATACTTTTATTCATTATTAATAATATTTATTTATTATTATTATTATTTATTATTGTAAAAAATTACCTTAATAACTGTGCGAAATTTGATTATTATTAATTAAAATAAAATAAAAATCAAATTAAGTATGGAAATATAAGCTTTGAAATTAACTTTTTGTTATCAGACTTTCGTGAAAAAATATCCAAATTTAATAATTGCAAAAAACAAAAACAAAAAAAAACCACTGGTCCTAATGCGATGGCCACCCACTGTAGATGTAATTAAATTAATTAATTAATTCAACTGCTGAATTAATTAATTCAATGGTTCAAAAATTAATTCAAACATGTTGTACATGTTTGTACTATGTACGTCAGTTTACAACCGTTCTTCCCATTTTTGTTTTTTCTCTATGTTTTTAGCTTTTATTTTATTGTAAATAATTTCCCAAATACTGCATAACACCAAATAAAATTGAAACAAACAAAAATAGCACCCCAGATCAATACGGGGTTCGCCTGCAAAACATTTCGCATGGTGTGACAAACGATATGTTCTCTCGGAAAGGCTCACTTTAGGACCACCTAGCGCAGTAATGGGGCGTTTCCGGACATGAGCTCATTAGGAATATATTGATCCTTAGACATGCCCCTACACGTGGTTTGAATATTACACATGAATATTGCAACACTTTATATATGTTTATTTGCTTGTTTATTTGCTCGCTATACACTCCTAAGTCCTTTGATCTATCTGGACCGAATTTTGCAGAATTACTCTTTAGGACCTTGCGCAAATACAATTTAAACCTGGACACATCTCCCCTCCCCCTAATTTAATCTTTTCACACTTTTGTACAATTTTCAAGAAGACGTATGGTTACCGGCCCGAAAGCAGAATGTTTTTTATCTTTCTGCGACGATTGATGCTAAGACGAAAAACTTTCTGCAGAAAAAAACCCAAAACAAACCTTCAAATCGACAACCAAAAAAAAAAAAAAAACAAACGACCCCTGTTCTATACGATATCTTTCTGCAGCCCTCACTTTCGTTCTGCGACATTGTCGCCCCGTCGCTCGATATTCTGCTTTGGGGGTTACCGGGCTCAAATCCGCTTGTTGGCAATATTTTTTTTTCCTGTTTTTTACTTTCCTTCTTTATTTATGATAAAGAATTTTCTTTCCTTTCATTTTATTATTTTGAAATAAGTAATATTCTTAATTTCACAATAAAAAACACACGCCTATAAATTAGGCATTCACTGATCTGTTTTTAGCATTTTCGATAGCGGCAATCCAGAACAGCTGTTTCAGGTTTCCTAACCATCATCAGCAGGATTCGCCCAAGAATCTAACTGATCAATGATCCCAAGAAACATATAACGAAAAATCAACAAGATAAAGGCCTTCCATATTTAAAACAACAATATATAAATTAAGAATAAGAAATACAGTGGAACCCCGCCATTCGTACGCCTCTCTATTCGTACAACTCGTTATTCGTACAACTTTTTCAAGTAAAATTGAACTCGCCATTCGTACGCTTGCTCGCGATTCGGACAGCGTGACCTCCGTACTGGCCGCGCCACGCGGTCGCTTCAGTTCAGTATCGTGCTAGCTTCCGTACGCTACGCATCATCCACGTAAGCTTCGTGAAACTTTGTGATATTTTATTGTTATTTTTTGTTATTATTATTAAAAATAGTGCAGCCATGAGTCTAAAAAAGATTACTGATTCAACTAAGCCTAAAAGGAAAGCAGTGAGAACGACAATGGAATTGAAAAAAAGAAATCGTTGCGAAGTTTGAAAGTGGAACTCGTGTCTCTGACCTTGCAACTCAGTATGGCATGGCGAAATCAACCATATCGTCTATACTGAAAAAGAAAGACATAATAAGAGAGGCCTATATATTTATTGTTTTCATAGTTTTTATGTATTTTACGCTTAAAGTATTATTAAAGGTTTATATAAGCAATCATCTGTGGGTCTGGAACGGATTAATCCAATTTATATTATATCTTATGTGAAAAAATGATTCGCCATTCGTACAAATCGCCATTCGAACTGCCTCCTGGAACGGATTGTGTACAAATAGCGGGGCTCCACTGTACTAAAAATCGAAAATACTAAAAACCCAGATCAGTGAATCCTTATTTATGTGCCTGTCTGTGTTGTTTATTGTGATGTTAATATTATTTCCGCACGTTAAATTTGTTGTTGTAAGTAACATTCTTAATGGCAAAATTCAACGTGCATAATACATATAAACAAGAAAAGTAAGGATAAAAAACGCACATATTTAAAGGACTCACTGAGTTATTTTTGGAAATTTCGTACCGGAAACCCAAGACAGACCGTTTAGAGGTTCATACTTCTCATCAGTTGGATTCGCCCAGTACTCTTAGCTCAGTGTAATCCAAAGAAACATAAACAAAAGACAAGATTAAACAAAACAATGGCCCTTGGTTAAAAAACATCAAAAAACAAATTAAGAATAAAAAGGGCAATAAATTAATCCCTGCTAGCTGAACGCTTAACCTATCAAAGATTAATTTGTAAAGAAACATATATGTAAAATGGCAAAACTTAACTTAATCCATATACGAAATTTCCAAAAATTGCTCAGTAAATCTTTTAAATGTGTGCGTTGTTATCCTTACTTTTCTTGAAGGTAATATTCTTCTTAACTGTTTATAATAATTAAATGTTCTTAAAACAAAAACAACGAAAACGTAAAAATCTAAAATGTGTAAACAAAGGACAAACTTTCTTGTAGTGTACGCTTTAGTGGGAAACACGAAATTTCACATGAATATTCTTTTCGATATTGAAAAGATACGTATTCGACGAATTTTCTATTTTCGGGTCCTATAAGGTGTAAACGGAAGGGGGGGGGGGCAAAGTTTCTTGAAGGTATGTGATTCTCCGAAACCGCTTCAGTTGGAAACACGAAATTTCCTCATGAGTGTTCTTGTCAAATGTAAAACATATGCATTGCCGAATTTTCGATATTTCGACTATAACGTTAACTATTTTCTGTGTAATCTGATATTAGAGAAATGTCAAAAGTTTTTGACTTTTTCTGTAAAACATGTCATGCACTTCTTCGCATAACATGCGAGGTTAGCGTTTGTGGAAAATTTAATTTAAATCAACAAAATGAATTTTTAAATTTAATGAAAATAACTCTTAATTATGAACCCACACAATGGCGCAATACTCATTTATTAAATTCTGCAACTCTTAAATAAAAAAAAATAAAAGATAAGTGTAATAAATTGTATTTTAATAAATATGAATATTTTAAAGGTATAACTTTCTTTTTTTGGTGGAAAAGGTGCAAATTCTACCCTTCCCTATAAACAATAAAAATAAACGTAATAACAGGTTTAAAAAATAAGTTTTAAACTTATATCTAAATTATTAATCAACCATTCAAAAGTTATTTCCGTAACTGTAGATATCATTCACTCCTCTTTAGTGATTCAAATACAACGACCATTAGTTGGGATCTCATTGTAGGATAGCACCGGAAGACGAAGTGCATTATGGGTAATATTGGTCTCCTCGCTTCCTGCAGATCGAATAGGTTCATTGTATTATTCTTTTATTTAATTAGAATTCGGCATGGCTTGAAGAAGAACGTTTATTTGAATATTTAATATAAATATCCTATTCTTTATTTTCTTGACGTAACTAAAGAAACTTTATTCCTTGGAAAATATATAAATAGTTTATGGTTGTAAAATGTTTGTCGCTGTCCGAGAAATAATTTGTCAACGTCTTAAGGACGGCAAAATGGTGGCAGATGAAGGATATTCGAAATGAATTTTTTAGACTTTTCACAATGAAATATTGTGAAAGAACACTGCATTTTCACTTCACTCTGTGAATCAAAAAGTACTTCACGAATAAGTTGCAAACTTGGTTTAATGCCACAAACAAAAATCTCGAAAAATAACAATGAAATATTAATATATTTAAAAATAACAATGAAATAGCAATACATTGAGGGCTATTATTATAACATATGAAGATTTTTTTTGTACTTTATTGAGGATATGAATTCCGAAATCAAAAACAACCCCGAGAATGATCAATGAGATCAAGTTACGAATTTATGAGAGATATCGGAGATCAAATCATCCAACCCAAAAAAAAAGGATGATTCGTATAAAAAAAAAAGAAAAGAAAAAAAAGGCCATCACTTTTTTTCTTTTCTTTCCTTCTATCTTGTATTTTCGGGTCAGAAGGGGGGGGGGGGGGATCATTATCACTACATAGCCCCATTAATTCTCTATTGAAAATTTTGATTCCTCTTCGCAAGTCATAAGACAGGAAATTTCAGAAGACTTAAATTAGTCGATAGAAGGATGTGTGACAATCATTTCACAAATTTGCAAACAGAAAGTGAAACAATCTCTACATTACAGCCTATCCCGTGGAATTTCTGCAGACGACTTACGAAATGACATAATACATCCTGCGGCTTAGAATAACATTTTATCCCGTACCAGATTTCAATTTGCATAATTCACGATAGTAGTAATGACATTACAATCAACTTAATAAAACTAACTAAATGGTTATTTAATAAAATAAAGCTGAAATGTTGTTTGTCTGAATTAAAAACTTAAAATATTCAATGAAGGATTTCATTTACTGTTTTATCGTCATTCAATAAAGAATCTTTCTCATTTTGATTTGATTTTTTTTGTTAATTATATTTGATTTTATTCTTTAAGTTTGTCTAATTTTGGCAATTTACTCAACTTCGGAGAGAATGGGATAAAGTTTCTTTGAGGGAGCCTCAGCCGCCGATTTTTAAACCTTTACCACAATTTAGGCCTAATTGTAAATCAATGCTGATCGAAATCCTAGGACTTGTTTTTATAAATATCTATGAAATTCTGTTAATGGCATAAAAGTGACAGACGGTAAGTTGCGCGCGCAAAAAGATATGAATTTGAGAACATGTCGTTGAAGGGAAGAGTAACACATAGAAGAAAGAAGGAAATATCCACGTCTACGCCGGAATCCGAACCCAGATGGCAGAATGTGGCCTGACCAATCGACGAACGGCAATGAAATAAAAGTTAGATAGTCCAATAAGACTTTTCTTGCGATTGGAACAATAAATTCTTACAATGGGCCTAAAATAACATGCTTAAGCGAACGCTATTCGATCCGGTCTTGCGTTTTGAAGGGACATGCCTGGCAGAAACGCGTTTGATGCAACTTCCAGGTTAGAACACGGCAGGACATTCAATGCCTGTCTTTCGGAAATCCAACGAATAAAAGCACAGAATACGTCACTGATGATATCATTCGTAGTTTGCTCCGCTGTATCTCAATTCCTTTGCACTGAAAACCACTAAAAAAGCTATTATTGTAATAAGAAATATCATCATTCGACAGGAAACAATCTTTACACTGAAATATAGTAATTTAATGCATAAATAAGCTAGAAAACATAAAATATGCTAGAGTTTCGAACGATATTGAATGATATTGTGCCTGTTTCTCATCTACGAATCAAATAGTGAAAATAATTTGAAAGTTTTGAATTTCGTAATTATTGAAAATCTTTAATATGGTGAAATTTACATTCAGAAATTAACATAAATTTAGCAAATCAATCCTAAGATATTTTCTTTTTGAATTTCTTAGATTTATTGGGATTAATGGGGAACAATTCTCTTAAATTAAAATTACGTTTGACTTATATTTCCATTAATCTACGTTCAAAAGTTTACCGTCCTACAAATCTCGGCTCAATTTTATGTATTTTTTCAAGAAATCGACCTTCGAAAAGACAGCCCTGACGTCATCAAAATGAAAACGCTCTGATTGGTCTGACGTTATTTTTTCTCGATCGTCCGACTCCGTGCTCTGACTGTTATGTTTGCAACACAAAGCAACACCAAAACTTTCGCGATTTTTTATTTATTCAGTTTTCACACACGTCTCTGCCAAAGAATAGTTTTGTTAAGAGTAATTCAGGGAATCTGTCGATTTAGATTTTCTAAGGATTATCAGTTTTTTTGCTGGAAATGAAGATTGCGTTTCCGCCGAAATAAAGGGAATGAAAATTGAAAGGTAATCAAAACTCTCTTAGCAAACAAAGATAAAGACTTGTTGATTTTTAAATATTGTGTCATACAAACAAACCATACTTCTTCCTTAAATCTTCTCTTTTATAATAAATATTATTAAACATCATAACACCAGAAAATAAATGTCAAACTACATTTATTTTCTGGTGTTATGATGTTTAATAATATTTAATATTGTGTCATCTTTTTATGAAAACTTTAAACGTTTTATTTATGCAATTTTAGATCTGAGAGAATTTCGTATGGCGATTCTGCTATAGACTAACGTTCAGCTGCGAAGGCATCACGGATGGCGTGAACTTTTTGCGGGGCTAAAAAAAAAGCATTTATAAGTACTTCTAAATTTTACAATAATAACAAGAAAGGAATAACGATTAGCAAACCAATCACAATGCTTCGCAACGGCTTCTGATACGAAATTTATGTTGAATTATTGCTTTAATTTCCTTATTATTATAAATGTGATTGCTACGAATACAAAAGGCGCAATTGTTCCAATTGTTGCGATTGTAGAGCTATGAGAATTTAGTGATATTTTAATGATACTTGTTCACAGACGGACGGAGAAACCGGGAATATAAAGGTGCTGATACTTGTATCAGAAGCCTAAAACACACCCACATATAATGTACACCTAGTAAATATTAAATATTGTTTTTCGCTGCAAAATCTATAATTACGTAATCAAAAATAATCACATCAGAGACAATTTAAAGAATTCCGAGTTCTACCTAATGCAGTGGCAGTCACCAAAATATCAATCATAAAAAAATAATTATTTTGTAATACATTAAAGTGATTTTGATAGACAAAACAAACGGAATTTTCGGCGAGCGGCGTCGGTCTTCTTTCTTCGGCATAGAAATAAAAATTTGTCTGGCGAAGTCACGTTTGTATTTTTCCACAGTAGCACAATACAATATTTATATTATCTTTTTAACTTCCGAAAGTTTCACAGACGCCATTTGAACAAAGTTATGCCCAAGTATGTAAGATGCAACTCACAAACATGTAACCACGCTTTTTGGAGGCGTGATCAAAAGGAAAAGTTTCAGCGCAAATTTCTTCTATTTAGAAACAACATATTGAAGTAAAATTTTCATGATAGAGACAGTGATCCCTCAATAACTAAAAGTAAGAAAATAAAAAATAAGAACAAAATGTGGAATCCAAATCCTTGGGCAGCACTCAGGCTACCATAAGTTATTTGACCACAAAAGGAAAAAAAAAATTAAACAAATAAATAATAAACCCTCTAATGGGCAAATGAAAAGCAATAATTCAAATAAGAATGCCTTTTTGAGTCGAGCTGATACTCTGGGACGGATGCCTAACATGCTCGAAACGGCCATCCCAGAGTATCAGCTCGACTCAAAAAGGCATTCTTATTTGAATTATTACTTCATTACTTTTCATTTGACCATTAGACTGTTTATTATTAATTAGTTGCGACCCGTGAAATATTCACGTAAGTAAAACAAATTCCAAATTTTTGAAAAACACAAGATTAAAATAGATGTTCTAAGCTAATTTTTTTAGAAGTCATAACTTCCATAACAGCCCACATGTAATTTGAATATCGGCTTATTTGTTAAATTAATATTGTTCTCCTATGGTAGATATTTCCTGCTTTCTGATCTCTGTACTTGTTTCTTTAAATAGATATCACACATCTGTATTTTGCAGCCAAAGGAAATAGTAAAAGAGTTGTTGAACGGGAATTAAAAGTACGGAAAATGATTTAAAAACATCAGTAATTGATTATTTTTCTTTCAGTAATGATAATCGGATGTGTCTTCTACAATTCTCTCATTCCAAAAGGCTAATTCAAAGTGCACGGAAAAGCCCGTTGTAATTTAAGAGTTTATTTTTACAATTCACAAGAAATATCTGATTGAATAATCTAACCTTATTTCATGGCCATTCGGACACAGTCGATTGGTCAAGGCCACATTCGTGCATATGGCTGACCAGCCCCAATCTGGGTTCGAATCCATGCGTAAGCGCAGAAGGAAGATAAGATTAATAAGGATAAGTTTCTTAAAATAGATGGTGCATCATTTGGATATGTTAAAGAATTTATGAAAAAACAAGTTTTAGGCTTCTGATACGAGGTACCAGACGTCTTATATCCCCGGTTTGTCTGTCCGTGTGGACAGGTATCAGCGCAGCAACCACGAGGCTTGAGGTCGTTGGAAAGATCTTGCCAAGAGTAGTTCAGAGCCGTAGAGTTTGTGTCTCTACGTGGTCGGGCTCCGGAGATATGGGAGGTGTCAACATAACAATACGGTAACAATTGGTATCAACGACAACAATGCTGTACAAACAATACTAATATATCATTATTAGTATCATTATATTTTTCTTATACGTATCAGAAGCCGTTGCGAAGCGTTGTGATTGGTTTACTAATCGCTGTCATAACTTTGTTTAGATATTATTGATGTAATGCAAGTAATGTTAATATTGTTATTTATGAATACTCATTATTATTAAGGTGTTAATAGTTATCATTATTAATAACTATGCTAGTGAATACGATAGTTTTCAATTGTTAAATCGTATAAGAAAATGTTTTATTTTAATTCTTATTTGTAATCCTAATGAAATGTACAGGAAGAAGAATAGTTTCTGGTCCTCTGATACCACCTGAAGAAGTCCTTCGCAAAGAAGGATGAAATATTGTGGGAATTGAGCAGTTGTTTATATTCAGAATTTCTAGGAGAAAATTATTTACAAGTCATAGGATTATTGGCACAACTATTCACTTGTGCAAATAAGATCAATATTTTAAAGAATTTTTTGTTGACTTGCAAAGTTATAAATTACAGCACCTTCTTAAAAATAAATAAACTGAGAGGTTTTGAAGAAAAACGAAAAATACGATCAAAGAAGATGCAAAGTTCGTTTTAAAACAAATTCAATGCCGAAAATCTACCATTTAAAGCAGCTAACTGTGAATCAGAATTCATTGTAGATATAATACAGACGAATGTGTTGTTACCTATTGACAGGTTTTCACCCTACAAGTATAAAAGCATGAAACTATCATTCAGTTTTTAATACCATAATGAAATTCGTGCTGTAATATTTTTTTTCCAAAATGGCATTTGACAAAAAAGAAAAGTACAGGGTATATCTGAAATGTGCTGCCAAACTTAAAGTTTGTATTCAATCATGCTAACACGAATAAATGTCATACAAACATGGGTCTGCAAATGCGTTATTTTCCAAGATAAGAACGATGAAATGATACAGAGGTATTGGCCTTTATCGTATCGTAGTCATTAAATTGTTCCTCAGTAATCATGATGTGGCCTGCTCGTTCCCCTGATTTAAACCCTCTGGAATTTTTCATATGGGGTCATCTTAAAGTATTAGTGTACACCACACCGGTTCCAGACGCCCACGCACTGCATGATAGCATAGTGGATGGGTGCAACACACTTCGACGTATTCGGCAGTCAATGGAACGACGTTGTGTTGCGTGCATTGCGACCGGTGGAGGACATTTCGAGCACTTTCTGTGAAACTGAGCTACTGTACAGCCAACACCTCTGTATTGTTGCATCGTTCATATCTTGGAAATAAAGCATTTCCAGACCCATGCATATATGACATTTATTCGTTTTGCTTGATTGAATACAACCTTTAAGTTTGGCAGCACGTTTCAGATAAACCCTGTGTACTCATATCTATCTGTCTATATCAGCGGTTCCCAACCTTTCTAAGCTGGCGACCCACCTTCCCTTATCGGAATACCTCCACATATATAGGAATAGAAGAATGTAGAATAAAACCATATTTGTATCGTATCCCTTCCTTACATATATTCGATTTTCGATTTTTTTGATCTTTTCTAATGGTTTATTCGATGGTTCCTTATTGTTTTAGGATCAAGTCGCGACCCACCGGTTGGGAACCGCTGATCTATATTATTAAAACAAAAGTTGATTTTTTTTTCTGTCCATATCTCTTCAGAAACTACAAGATATAGAAATACAAATAAGGTGGCAAATGTTGGGTGTAGTATTGAGGGTGCTCACATTTTCATTTTTATCTATGTGGGTCAACTGAAAGTCACGTGACTTAAAAACATGAGGTCTCCGAGACACACCTCGTGAGTTGTGAGAAAGCTGTCACGGGTGATGAGGAAATTATCTCAGAATCCAAGATCACGTGATCACAGGTTTGCTAGTATGATTTAAGTTAATCATTACTGATAATTTTGTTTTACTTTTAATTTTGCAAGAGACTTTAATGTAAAAGGTAAAATGTTTTAATCCTTTAAGGGTTTTCTCTACAGACTAGAACAGTGATAATTATTTTCCTTAAAGATAATTATCATTTACTGGTTGGCAAAAGGAAAAATAAATAGTAAAAGTCTGTTCCTTGAAGTAACGAGATGATAGTGAAGATGAGATACGAGGAGGTACGAGAATGAAACACAAAGACCTTATTATGGTACTAGATGCAGATTTAGTATTTCTTCGAACATTACTTTCAAGATTTACAGAGGAATTCCTACTATTGCGCTAATAATGGATAGAAGAGCTACACAAATAAAACACCTATAGGTTGTTAGTGTGGATGATAGAAGACAGCGATAGAAGACTGGAAACCTTCAGAAGTACATTGCTATACCCTTCTGTTTACATCGGTGGGTAGATGGCTACGACGGATAATGGGGACACTTTCCACAACAGTAACAACTTTATCAATTCTTTTGTTTAATTCAGTTTTTAATTGAATTCTGATTTGAAATTCTTTAATTTCAGAGGAAAGAACGACGAACTTAAACGAAATACACAGTGTCCCAAAAAAATATACTCACTCTTTAAATGATTATAAATTCGATGTTTATTAAGATAAATTTAAGTTTTATAATTCAAATTAAAGCAGACAAATGTGCATTTTTTTTTAATTGGAACTTGATGGTCGTCTGGTCCAGGCACTGCTGTTACCGCGAACTAACGGAATTGCAAAGATCAGTACTCATTTCAATTGGACGCATTCTGTTTCAATAATTCCTAGCTTTTAGTTCATTAGTTTGTCGTTTTCAGCCAGAAACTTTATCTTTGACCTGTACCATAAAAAAAAAAAAAAAAAAAAATCCTGGTAGTGTGAGGGCGGGGACATGTTTTGGGGAATACTTGGACCAGAACCACCTTCAGTTGCAACACTTGCGTTAATTCACAAAAATTCTACGGTTTTCTGCTTTAATTTGAATTAAAAAACTTTAATTTATCTCAATAAACGCCGAATTTATAATCATTTAAAGAGTGGGTACATTTTTTGGGACACCCTGTAGATTGTTTTGAAATGAAGTTAGAACAAAAATTTCAACGAAAAAATATCTGTTGAAGACCATTCCCAAATTACAAAAACAGCTCAAAATGAAGGTGTATTTTAAACTGTTTGTGAAACTATTCAGACTTGTAAATCACCTTTTCCTCTTTTTTTTTTTTCACCCTAAGTCGTTGATCCAAAATTTCTACAATATCGAACTGAGCATTCAACAAGGAATTGTGATTACAAAAACCGAATTTTACATCGTTGTGATATTTTAAATTTTGATTCATCTGCTAAAAATAAAGTCTTTATTTTTCACCTTCAAAAAACAGTCAATAATTTACTGAGCATTTTAATTAAGGTAAAGTTAAAGTTAAAGTTGCGATCAGGCCCAGAGGACCGCGCAATGCAACTGGAGGGTAGGCTCCAGTGTTCAGAACCTACGGGACAAAGTTGAGGACGGGGGGTCGGCCCGTCGCTCGCCCGTCTTTAACTCCCGGGAAAGAAACCTGGTACCCATTCTGTAGAGGGCTGGGTAGACCCTAGGGCCCGTTTAGAGGAGAAAGAAGCGTGGAAAAATTCCGCCGAGGCCGGGAATCGAACCCGTCACCTCCAACCCGCAGCCAAGCGCCCTTACCCACTCGGCTACCGGGCCCACTGAGCGTTTTAATAAAGACTTAAAAGTGTTCAGTGAGTGTTTAAACTTGAATCAAAGCTGAAACAGCAGAACGGGGGAAAAAGTAGTTCTCCGAGGGAATGTTCTAGATCAATTCCTTCATTAAGAACGAAGATTTTGACGTTGCCAGCTTCAATTGGAAGATGGACGTTCTTTCGCAAATTGAATCTGATCAAATCCTATCCTCTGCTTACTAATACTGTTCATTTGAAAAAGAAGAAGCCTCTTTCACAGGTTTCAACGATCCTATCACAGAATTTCATGTCGAGAGAAACTCAGTTTTAAGCTTCGGGAGTGTCAGTTCACGACGAGTTTTTATTTTCTCTTTTTAGAAAAAAAATCATAATTCAAGTACACCTGATTCTAATATCCCTTTTTAAAACCTACAAAGTTTCAAAAGATTTTAAACAGGACTGGCTTGCAAATAAAATTTTAAGTTTTACCAGCCGAGATTTTAGAGATTTGAGCAAAATCATGCGAATGAAAAAATTCATTTGTGTATTATTTTTTTTTAGGTTAGATAATGAGAGATCGAGATCCAGTGAATGAATAACGAATGATGCAAACCCTCGTAAATAAATGCTTACTCTCAGTTTTATAAAGTTATTTAAAAACGATCTCTCAAGTCGAGAATTCCCTGGGTGTCGCACCATGAACCCCTTTTTTTTCCCACGTTAACCACCAGTACACAGATGTAATTCAAGATGAAACGTAGCTGTTCTAACTAACGTACACAGTACATATTGTGATGATTTTAATAGTTGTATTTGTATCATAGTTCTATTTATTCCATTTTTATTCTATTTACTCTTATTTATTTAGTGTTCTGATCAATCATCATTTAATCTATTGTATATTTCAAATTCTACCGTTAACTGTCAATTCTGTTTGTTTATTTTTAAATTCTTTCCGTTGGTGTGCTATCCATAATTCCCTATAATTCAAATGCTAGTTAAAAATCAGTTAAAGATCACATGTCATTTAAATCCCCCAATGAATTGTTAAACACCGACGAATCACTGCCCCTATACATAAAGGTACTTAAACCCTTGCTGTGACTTAAATAAACAGATCCAGTTCAGACCCCACTAGATTCAGTCTAATTTCATTTCACGACGAAACTATCACCACAATATTTAACGATAATTGATGTAAATAGATAACTGCTCTGAATATCACGAATTATGAAAATGACAAATTTCAATCAAGAAAGACACATATTATAAATGTTTTATGAAGGCTACGAAGAGTAATGGAGCGGCTTAATGTTCTGCAATGATTATTAAATGCGTCAATATAAACACCTAGGATTTCAAACTTTGCTGAATAAGGCAGTCTTTCTAAACAGTGAAGATGGCATAATTCTTATTCATTTTTTGTGAAGCATCTCAAACTTACGTTGTTACTCCAGTTAAGCGTAAAAATAAAAAAGTTAATATTTATTTTTCTCTTTGTAAATCTCAAATGCATTTCATCGACTGAAAACAATTAAATTTTGCCAAATAAAATGCCTTAGTCACAGTGGAATGATTAATAAAAAAATAATTAAAAAAGCAAAACCGATATATGTTTTTTACTTTAAATATGTTAATAAGTGAATTTCTAGAAAGCAAGTTTAACGTCCGTAATCATTCATAAATGGAGAGAGATACGCCAACCGGACAATAAATGTGCTTTCGCCCATTGAGCCAACATCAACGAGAATTCTGTACAATTGTTTCATCCTTATTGTGGAATCATCAGCAGAATCTACTCGTTGCAGTGAGAGGACAAGGGGTTAATATTTTGGATCTTTCAGGATCATTTTTTATTTTATTGCTGTTTATCCCGGCGGGCCACTGCCGGGACCATGAATGCTTTTGGGTAAGCTTTCGCGCAGCGAGCCAAACGTCAACGAGTAGATTCTGCTGATGATTCCACAATAAGGATGAAACAATTGTACAGAATTCTCGTTGATGTTGGCTCAATGGGCGAAAGCACATTTATTGTCCGGTTGGCGTATCTCTCTCCAAGTGAATTTCTATTTCTTTAACAAATGAAAAAAAAAGAAAACTGGATCAATATTATGCCTCACACAATGAAGAGATGTTTGGAAGTAGGTCTTCATCTTCGACAAGAAATGATCAGTTCCAATAGCATATGAACAAGCGCAATATGATAATGGAATGATAACAATTTATTATCAAGATTTTTGTTTATTTTTCTTAGTTTTCCCATTTTGTTCAATTGAAATAAAATTGCAGTCGTCTCCTATTTTCTTAGCCTTGATTTAAAGAAATCGGAGATAAACTTGAATTCTTGCATCTAAGAAAACAATTAATTAATTATTTTTTTATTAAAAAATCAATGAAACACCAACAGCTGTTCCACCATGGCCGAGCGGTCTGCCGTGCAAGCCGTTGTATCGGAACCTGGGTTCGAATCCCTGTGTTGGCATGGTTGTTTCTTTCGTTTCCACCTGTGTTTCGTCCGTTTCGACCTGGGACTTACTATCTCAGGGTTATTCTGGACTTGAGATGAATCTTGTCTTCCCTTCTTGAACTTTCCTAGCTCCACCGTGACGGTCATCGTACGGGGATATTGTCCATGGTCTTTAGTTCGCCCAAATCCACGTAAAGAAGAAGAAAAGGCCAACAAACAAAATAATTTTAAAAAACATAATTAAAATTCAAATTACACTATGTTTCGGCCCGAACCAGCGGGCCGTTTACAAGTAAAATTACAGGACATGAGAGGAGATTATATGCAAAAAAAAAAACCTCCAATAAACGGGATGACGTCACTATCACACAACTGACGTCATCCTGTTGCTTGGAGTTTTTTTCCATATAATCTCCGATCATCTCCTGTTATTTTACTTGTAAATGGCCCACTGGGCCGAAACGTAGTGCAATTTGTATTACATGTTACTTATGTTTTTTAAAATTATTGTGTGTGTGTGTGTTGACCTTTTATTGATTTTTAAAAACCAGTAAAAACTAGTAAAAAATTATGCTTGAAGCAATTTCTTATTTGAGTAGACACGTTAGAAAGGGCTTCAAGAATAATTATTCTATAATGGAATTATTACTGAATGGAAAAATAGCAACAACAACAATAATAAAATGTAAATTTCAATTCCAAACGAGGGAGAAGCATTTCTGTGAAAACAGGAAAAAAATTATCATGAATTGCTCAAAGAATTTCCTGAAACCATGGGTTTATTTGCTTTTTTTTTTATAAATTATAATATCTACCGACAAAGCTCTAAATTTTCTTAACATTGGACTTCAGACTAATCATTACTATAGACCAGTGGTTTTCAAATTTTAGGACTGAAGGCATAATTGGGACAATTAGAAGAGTACATACACAGCAAATCTTTTTAACTAAGATTTTCAAAATTACAAAATAAATTCAAAATACCACGATTCATCGTTACCAGCCAACCCACAAAAAATCCTAAAACCTGAAAGTTACGAGATCCTGCCTCAAAATAAGTAATGTTTATTTACTTAAATTTATTTACATATTTACATAACAAGAAGACATAATATTTACGTTCTTCTTGTTGAAGCTTATAATGAAGGAACAATTTTTTACCATCACCTGAAGATACTAGACGGCTTTTTCGCTAGAGAAACCGGTCGTGATTTTAATTATATATGTATTTTTTATTTTTAATTAAGTGTTGGTGTCATTTTATCTAATATAATATTTATATTAAAACTTCATTTCTTTCATTTGAAACAAAAGCGTTCTTTTGTCTAAAATGACATTGTCAAAATAATAGTGCTTAAATGTGAAATTGGAATAATTACAATTTTTGTAATTTTGTAAAGGCTAAATATGCCCGTTATAAATATTGGAGTAAAACTACATACAAACTATTTAAAATATCAAATGAAAAAATGAAATACAGTAGAACCTCATTATAACGGACTAATTGGGGCTGAAGGTTGTCCGTTTTAATGAAAGTCAGGTTTATAACAAATAATTCTATATCGGTGTAATGCATCAGGGTGTACATCAATGAAAGGACAATAGTTAGCTATAAAAAGTACTTAACGACATGACTCAAAGGTTACTGAATAAAAACTGATGAGTGCGTGCGGCAATTTGTGGAATTTCAGACAATAACGAAATTAAATGATCGATAGAATTGAGAAAGCAAACGAAGGAACAACGCTACAAAGTTGCGAATCCTTCCTTGTAGCGTTGTGCCTTCGTTTGCTTACTCAATTCTTTGAATCATCGGGCATGTTAAAATTTTTTTTTCATTAAATGATCGATATTTAATCGATTGCTTGGAAATGTAAAACTCGTCAGATAAACATATGCATCCTTTATTATTATTATATTTTTAAAAAAACTGTCCGTTATAAGCGATGTCCGTTATAATGAGGTTCTACTGTAACTGTTACCTAGCTATTTTACAGTAAAACGAAAAAAAAAAAAATAGCAGTAAATATTACAAATATCAATTTCCGGTTGCAGTCCGTGAAATTTATAACTTAATTTATTCGTAGAATAACTATTATCGATGTAATGGTTTTGGACTTTAGTACATTGTCTTTTATTTAGAATTTGTAAAGTTTACATAAGTGTTCTAGATGGTTTCATTACGTTGATAGCTCTTCAACTTTTAAAGAATCACAATGGGTTAGATTTCACCTGGGTCAACTTCGGACCCAGGTGCAGCTAAAACTCTTGCAGTTACTGAAGCGAAATATTGTACATTTAACAATTCCTATCGTCAGACATGAGAAAACTGAAAATCATAAGCATACAATAAAACTAACCACAAAAATGGTTTAAATTAACTCTTGAATACCTTCAAACTCAAAGGAATTAAATCACTAAAGAGGAAAACTTTGGAATAAGTAAACAAACGACAGCCATTTTGTTTAGCTTAGTTCATCTAAACTTTCTCGTAAGGTTCCAATTTTTAGCTTTCGAGGGAAGAAAACAAGTTCTAAACTTCGAAATACTGCAAATCTGCCATTAAATGGAAATGAATGTTTTCATAATGCAAAAACATGTTATGTTACGTATGGGGTGAGCGTGCGTGGCAGAGAAGCCGAGCACCGCGACCTGAAAGATTTATTGTGCTATCCCACGGAAAGAAGAACAGACGGAGAGAAAGATTGAGAAAGGATGGCGTGACAAATGCTGGGAAACGGGACAACCCCGGGAAAACCTGCCCAGCACGGATCGCCACCATCAACGAAACCCACATGAGAACCGAACCTCAGTACTCAGAGGTTAGAGGCCAATGCCATAGCAACAACGCCAATCGCGCGGCCCATGAAAAAACAGTCATCACTGAAAAAAGTGAATTTTAAAATATTGTAGGAATTAGAGAATTAATTATATTTATCTCGCTTTCGCGGCTAACAGTTTTTTTCACAAAAATTTCAGTAATTTCATTGAAAACAATTTAATATTTGCCTTTGATGTAATAATTAATTAAACTTCTAATTTTTGTAACAGAAAATTCCATTTTTTTATAGTATAAATGGATAAAAACAAATGTACTACCGAAACATCAAACAGAAATATTATGAGGTTTAATTAAACTTTATTAAAAATCCTACAGAAGTCGCTGCCATCACAGAAATATCAATACGCAATATGGTAGCCAGATATTTGTAAAGGGAATTACTGCACCAAAAAAATAGATAAATAATGAAACAAAACAAGAAATTCGAAAGAACTTTCCTCAAAATTTTATTCATTTTATTTACTAGCAAAATGCCCGTGCTCTGAATGGGTTAAAAAAAGAGTTGTCCTGATGTGGAGAAAGAAGAAATTGAAATTGAAAGATCTCTTCGAAAGGGCAAAAAAAAAAGGGACAATTACAAATGAATGTTATATTCGTGTTTTGTAACTCAAAAACCCCGTAGATATTAAATTTCATGGAGATTGGAAGGAATAAGAAGTATCAGTGACGACATCTACTTTATTATAGAAACCCACCTCCTCTGTTCACCCTTCGGGCATTTTTTAATTTGGAAAAACCGTTGAACATGTATTTCTTTGCTTTTTAAAAGAAAGCTGAACATTTCATTTCCGACCTTAACATTTCTGGTTTAAGCAGTTTCTGAGATATTCGTTTCCTACTCCTTTTCCTCTTTCTGTTTACCCTTCAAGGTATTTTTTTATTTTTTTTGAAAAACCGTTGAACATATAATTCTTTACTTTTAAGAAGAGTGTATGATGTCTCCCGAGTTTCATATTTCTCCCTTAAGCAGTTTCCGAGGAGGACCCTTCAAGATAGTTTGCCCCTCCCGTTTACACCCTTAGGAAGCGAATATCGAAAAAACAAAAAAAAAAACAAAAACCACTCATGTCAAATTTCGTGTTTCCAACTCAAACGGTTTCCGAGTTATGCAGATGCTTCAAGAAAGTTAGCCCTCGCTTTACACCCTTTTGGGGTGGTATTTTCAAAA
Organism: Thereuonema tuberculata; assembly: GCA_023159025.1. Taxonomy (NCBI): domain Eukaryota; kingdom Metazoa; phylum Arthropoda; class Chilopoda; order Scutigeromorpha; family Scutigeridae; genus Thereuonema; species Thereuonema tuberculata. The sequence continues at coordinate 1,114,108 of JAFIDM010000007.1, forward strand.
ATCTTTCTTTCTTAGTGAGCGCCTAAGTCATAACGGGAACCCATCCCTAAAATTTCAAGTTTCTAGGTTCAGCGGTTTCCGCTGTGCGTTAATGTATGTCAGTTAATAGGTTTTGCCATTTATATATAAGATTTATTACTTTTAAAGTGGTGAAAATAACAAAAAACGAATAAGCCTACATTTATATCGAATTATAATATGCACTGAATAAAAACACAGTAAATTTTAATTTTTTTGACCTTATTTAATTGAACGGTATTGTAAAAAGAATTAATTTCATTCAGATGAAAACCGAGCGGATTTACTAAGATTTAATATTTACTGTTTAAGACAAGAAATATTAAAACCCATTGTTTGAATTCCAATGCTTTTCTACGAGATATTTTGTCTCTTTCCTCGGAATTTTTTACATTTGGACATTTGGAAAAGATTTCAAATATAAAAGTTATAGTCTCTAGTCCTCGAATGTACATACTAAATTTCAAGAAGATTAATCCATCAGTTTAATGTTCATAGGGCGAACACACCACACATGAAGACTGACTTTTTTGATGAGCTTCATTATCTATTTTAGTGACTACCATTAAATATATGAACAGGTCCGTTTATAAAATTCAGAAATAAATTAGTAATATCTGCCTCTAAAATCTTCAACTTTGTTTAAAAATTCTAAATTTATCTTTATAAAATGCAGAAATCTAAGCTGCAATGCTTACTCCACTGCATTGCTTACAGTTTGCAGCGCACTCTAGCGGAGTTTTTTTACGCTGCCAATAAAATTCGTTTTTATGGAAGCAGTTTGATACACTTTTTTTTTCCCTCGGGTCCACTTAATTTTGTTATTCTTTTCTTCAGGAATTTTTATCGTCTGGTCCATGCCATCAAAGTGTTTTGAATTTATTTATTTATTTACTATCAAATTAATTTATTCTTCAGAGGCTAGGATTTAATATCAATACATTCAGAATTAACATTTGTGATCAATTAATCAATAACTTCATAAGTTAAAATACGCCATTGTTTTGGGGATGTGGAAGATAAGACGTTTCATGACCAAAAGTACTAGTAGTTGACGTTAGGAAAGAAATCTACAGTCCCTACGCTGAATGAGGATCCTCCCAGAATGCAACATAGCTTATAGATTGAGCTTTCCTGGCCGAACGCTAACATTGAAAGAGAAGAGAAGCGACCTCTTCTCTTTCAATGTTAGCGGTCGGCCAGGAGAGCTCAATCTATAAGCTACGTTGCATTCTGGGAGGATCTTCATTCAGCGTAGGGACTGTAATACACCTTTTTTTCTTTTCTTTTAGGGTAAACCTAAGAAGCGTCTGTAGGAGAAGCATCTAAAGGAAAATCCCTAACTTTGCGGGAGTTAAACTCGGCTCCTCTAGTCGTCAGATCAGTGCCACCAATAAAGTGTGTGCTTTATTTGTTTCTCCCTTAACTCAAATTTGAAGACCGTTGTTAAGCTGTAAAAAGCTATTTCATGCTTTTTAAGGTTTTAAATCTTAAGTCCATGACTACCAAAGATATTTAAAGGAGTCCCTGCTAAAGAAAAAGTTAAGAACCTCTGGTCTTGAATCTTTAGCCCAGGATTATTATTATCACTTGATCTATCAGGCGTTCGGCTTAATGACTGCTTCAAGAATTTTTAATATAAACCTATTCGCATCATTAATGGTTCCTCAATAATGGGACAGATAAGGAAAAAGATATATTAACTTGATTTGTATGTTTTTAAGAGTTCTTCTTTCCAGAGAAATTAAATCGTTAAGTTACGAATAATCGTTTTGAATCAAAATAATCTTAACTGGTGCGAATCTATCAACAATTTTAAGACAATATCAACAAGTTAACCTAACAATATGCATCTCAATAAAATAATAAATAATCAATTTGAATTTAATCAGTAATTTAACAAGAATTTAAATCAGATAACTTTATTAGTACAATGCGATATCTTTACGTTTTTCATTGTCTGGTATATTATGAATATTATTCCATAATCTACATTCCAATTTCTGTACTTTTATCGGCTTCAATTTGTTTTGCTTCCAATATGGCAACTATTCTTCGCCATTTTGTTTCCTCACTTTACTTCAAGGGCACGGCTGTCGAGTTGAATACAAAATGAAATTAATAAAGCGTGAAATCAGCAGGGAAATGATTTGATGACTTCTGAATTTGAGATGCCACTCAATGACAGGAAATGACGTAGTGACGTGAGAGACAGGTGGCGACAGGACGGCGCGTACGAGAAGCTAATACTAATACGAGAAGCTCAAGGGTGTTAGATATTGGACGATACACATTGAGAATAGACTGATTGGGAAACAGAAATTAACACAGCAACATTAAAATAAATGTCTAAATCAATACCTACAATTTAGATAAGATTTAAAGAAAGCAAGGATTAATTTTTGAGGTATAATTTTACTTGTAATTTGACAGCAATTATCGTTCCATTATAAGAGCTGCTCGGAAGAACATAAAGACTATTTTCCTTATTCAATAAAATTCTTTTTTTTTTTTAAAGTTCTGAAAACGACCAAAAGCGAATGCTAACATTTTCAGATTACAAATAGCTGCTGAATATAAATAGTACAAATCTTTCATTTTCGTAATAAAAAAACAAAACAAAAAAAAAACCAACAAATAAATTCGCATTGCTTTATTTAAATTATCTAATCGGATTAATTTTAATCCTAACAAACTAGGAGCAAATTAGTCGCTTTAGATTAAAGGATTAATATCCATGTTTAACATATCAATAGAAAAGGTTCTATTGTTTTTGTTTGGGAATTTATGTCACCTTTCTCGAGATGGACCCACATGGTAAAGATTTTAAAAAGTTAGACTGTCCCTAGTCCTTACATATACAAACCAAATTTCAAGAAGACCTATCCAGAGGTTGAAAATTTATTCAATTGTTATAAAAAAAATTGTTTTGTTTATTATCCTATTTCACTCAGCTAGGTCGTAGGCGGAATTTAGGTGGTACTTTACTTTACTTTCCATTTCCCCCCTCCGCCCCCATAAATATTTTGAGGGGGAAAAACATATATATGTGCGTGTGTGTCGACAAGCATTTTTCACTTTTAGCTAACAATTTTTTTCATGAATTCATAAATTATCTAAAAGGTACATAAATTTATATAAGTTACATAATTTTATCTATATAAATTAATTTAAAATACTTTAAGGATTCAGAGTGATTATATTTTTTTGCCTCCCCTTTCAATCGAGAAATCCCCCCCCCCCCAATAAAAATCTGAAATTCCGCTGATGAGATAGTTATTCTGCGCGAGTCGGACTGAAGAGTTAAGAAATTCGAAACAGTACTGTCTCCAATTCCCAGTTTCCAACACCAAAAATTGCCCCTAAATTTTTGTTTTTGTTATTCATTAATGTGCGTTTCTGTTCTTTTTCTTTTTTGTATAATAATGTATTAACGCACGTTATTAAACTTCACTTCAGTTATTAAACTGTCGACACAAAATTCACCAAATCTGATCAGTTTTTGTTTTAAATGCAAGCTGATAAGGCAACTGTCACAATACAATCTAATTAAATGGTGTCGAATGACGTTAAAGACATCGTTAGTTTTTCAAAAAAAAAGGGTTTGCCACATATGGTCATTACGTAACGATCGATTTTATCTGGAACAAACGTCACCAGTCATGACGTCATCAACTTGAACTCCGAGCAGCCAGTCCAAGATGGCGTCGTTTTGTGATCGCATAAGCGTGACCAGGAAAGGACAAACTTTGCGTAGCCAAGCAAGAGGAATAGTGTGGAACGTTTGTAATTCTTTCAATTTTAGCTTAATTATTATTATGTATTCGTAACTGTAGCAAATACAAAAACCAGAATGTTTTTTTAATGTTTATAAGATTCAGTTACGGATTTTAGCAATAGATGGCACTGTTACGTCCTGAACACATCAATCTGTAAGGAATTACGTCATCAAAACCTCTTCTTTCATAAACTGAACTGTAGAGCCAACGTACGTAAAATAAAACCGAACAAACTTTACGGCCAACTCATTATTAGATAGGATTATTAGAGATAAAGTAAATAAACAGCTTTAGTATTGGTAAATCTTTAAGCTAAAGATCCTAGAAACGATACACGTTGCTACGGAGACATAGTTTATAACTGAAAGGTTTACCACTTGCAAAAGTTTAACGAGATAGAAAGTTGAAACAGGAAACTGAAGTTCTACGTCTAGACAAGTGTAAGCAAATTGTCCAGGATTTTCGTGGCAGGAAGAACAGAAATCAGATTTTAATATTGTCAACTGGGAAAGACAGTTGAGAATCACGCGCCCTGGAGGACAGAAACAGAAACACGAGACTTGTCTCAAGTTGAAACGCTGCCGCAGGCGAATTAAACACAGTGGTGAGAATGTAACTCAAAAGGAAGTCAGAAAGACAAGAATCAAGGAGACAATAAAAGACAAGATAACGGCGGAGAATGTCCTGATACACTGTCTTGATAAAAGTTCCAGACTCTCCTGTACGTATGACGCTTATAAAATGCAATTCACTTCTCGCTGGATAAAAAGAAATATTTTCCTCTCTTGTTGTCACACGTAATTCAATAGCTGAACAGATTAAGTTACTTCCGGGTTTCAGACATTTCCGGGTTTTATTTCAAAGAGTATCGATTGAATTTAGATCCTTGTTCTCAGCTAACAATACCGTAAGAAGAGAAGAAATATAAATATAAATGGTATACAAATATGGAAGATATGTGAAGAGGTTCCGTTTTAGCCTGATAGTATTTGGAGTTTATTTGCATTGCTTAAGAAAATCTGAGAATTCATTCATTTTTTTTGTTTTTTGAAAAATTATAAATTAAAGCAGACTTTCCGAAATATTTTTTTCAGAAATGTCCAGATAAAAATTATTCACTAAAAAAAAAATTGCTTCATTTGGTCCAAATTTGATTTCTTTATTTATTCTTTCCTTTAGACTTTACTGAAGCCAAGATCGTCGTTTTTCCAGGGAAATATCTTAGCTGCTATCTAGGGAATTTCATGGCGTGCTATACACAAAACTGTAAAATTTTGATTTTTTTTTTTTTTTTTCTGATGGAATAAGGAGTCTATTACATTCTTACTCAAGAATTACTCTAAAATAACATTAAGCCGACTGGAATTAACGTTATTAGCTGAAGAATCAAGCATTGCTTGGGGTCTATTGATATTCGTCTTTACCATTCTTTCGTCCCGGACTGGGCCTTAGGTGCATTTGCCCACTGAAGCGTCGTTTTTCATCGAAGCTTCAGCAAATTCGCAAACATTCTTTGAGACAAGAAAATTTCTACAGCTAATTACAAAAACTAATTTTCTTCAAGGATATTAACCCTTGCTCTACTAAGTGCGTAGTGTAATTATGTTAAAAAATATTTCTATGTTAAAAACAGTATCGATTCTAACAGACATTTGTGGCTTCTCGATGTTATTTAATAAGCTTTTTGAATTACGACAATGAATTCTAACCCTATTGTTGTATATTTTTTTTGTTATTATTGTTAAAAATAAGAAATTGAACTACGTTTATTTATGTTTTTTTTCTTCCACAGTAATTTTAGTTAAAATTTATAGTTTTAATGTGCAATTTAGTTATATTATTTGTTTGTTTGTTTCTTTCACATTTAAAAAAAAAAACTGCTTATGACAAAAAAAATGTTTGTTCGTACAATTTCAGGAAAAGTATTCAATGACTATTTCCAAACTTATGCACTAACCGAATAGTTTTAAGGAAATAAAACCAAGGCTTTTCAATGTTAGTGTGAAAATAGAATCCACACATTGCGTTTCGTAAAAACCTCTTTTTCTGCAGAATTTTCCTTTTTCGATGTTTTTAAAATCAAAACAGTCCTATGAGGAACCAACGACCTCATAATCTTGTAATAATTCTTTATAAACAAAATAAAAAAAAAAAAGTTTTCCACTTTTTCTTCAATGACTGGCAATTTGGCAACCACCGGAAGTTGATTTCTTTTTATCCTGAAATGACAAATGGATGGCAACTTCCGGCGTTTTAGTGGTTGGTAATTCACGAACTAAAAGACTTTTTTTTTTATCAAATAAATATCGACAAATATATCATTACATTCCCGTTTGGACAATAATCTGAAGAACAATTTGTTTATTGTATTTTATAAATACGAATAATTGACCTCAATGTAAAGAACTAGAAAAATATTTTCTTTAACTCAAAAATTCTTTAACTCAACTGGACAATCAACATTGGCCTTTACGTTGTTTACATTGGATTTCAAGTTAATAAAAAATTTGAAAAAAGAATTGTGGATTAAATAATTAATTTTATCATTTTGGCTTTTTTTTTAATCGTAGCTAAAATTCTAATTAGTCATCTACAAATAAAAATAATTAAAAACTATTTCTTATAAAATCGAAAAAAGTATTTAACGTGCACTAAATTATTAAACCAAAAGCATACGTATGGTGGATTCTTTATTGATTTTTTTCTTTATTATAATCTAAATTATATTAAAATTTTAATAATTTCCAAAAAAATTAGAGCATTTCTAATCCGAAATGCTCGGGACTGAGAATATTTCGAATTTTAGATTTTTCCGGATTTTGGAATATATACTAAGCTTGGTGGCTTAGTTCATGTAAAAGTGAAAATTATGAAGATTTTAAGTGAAGTGAAAATATTTACTTTTTTAAGAGGTTTTTTTTTTTTTTTTATTTAACAAAACACATGAATACAAATGAAACAAACGAAATTTATTTATTTTTATTAAGCAGCGACAGACCCTCCCCGAATAATACAACATTGTGAAAAATGATCGCACTCAGCATGCGGTTGTGTTGACGGATAGAATGAATAGCCTTGAGTCTTCCCTGGCTCAATCCTTCGTAGAGTTCACAGCATCTTTAGCCAATCGCAGGAGCATAATTCAGTTCAGACATCTGTTTATTACTACCCTATTCTAGCTATCCGAAAAACAATTAGAGTATAATGGAAACACTCGGTCTTGATGGTCTGCGTAGAAACACTGAACATGCTTTGACTAATGACAAAAGGTATACCTTGGTGTAGAAATTCAATATCGAGAATTTCTAAGTTAAAAATTCATAAGCCTAAATTTTCTTCTGGTGGCAAATTTAATTTGCTTTTGACAGTCGTTATTGAATTAGCATGGAAGGTTGGCATTTTCTAATGTTTCGATAACGCAATTAAGCCATTACTGTGGCTTGCTGAAATATGTCGTTCACGAACCAAAGTAATTGTTCTCTCGTGGAACGTGGAAGTCATCTCTATGGGAGACGGCATTGTTAATGCGAGTCGTCCACAGTTCGCTTGCATCCTTCAACCAGTTCAGATGTGAAAAAAAGTCGCTCCCGAGTTAGGGAGTTGAGTTTGCTGCAAATTCTCACCTACGATATAGGAACGAGAATGATTTTGATTCTCAATAAGAATGAGGATACGCCCGGAAGAATTTACAGGATTCTAAAGTTCGCTTGATTAAAAGCGAAGGAGCTGTAATATTCCAATCCCCGGGAAATTCTGACGAATAGCAGAATACCGAGTCCGGATAAAAAAGAAAACGGTTTCGACGGAAGGCATTCCGTAGACGAAATATATCGAAGCCAGACGCAATTGGCAGGATACGATTAGAGTAATAGCCCAGACGAAATGCGAAAGAACTGACCGTTCCGTACGCAGAAGACAGAAGCCGACGAAAGTGATTGGAGCCGAAGACGGAAGAATCATTTCCCAGTAAGAGACACAGCCACCGCCGGGAACTTCTAAGGTGATAAAAGAATAGGACTCATACAGATGACACAGCCTATTCAGAAGAATGCGAAACAGAGTGAATAATTACTGCTGATTAGGAAGAATAGGTCCTCGTTGAATTTATCGTATATCGCGAGAGAAACAACGCCCGGAAAAATTACCCCTAATAGGAACAATTCTTCGGAGCATCGAGCCTAGAAGATTTTCGTAACATCTCACCAGACCGACAACGGAATTACAGTAAAGATAAAGGGATCGAATTTCTCACAACCGTTCATCCAAGGAAATCGACTTTTACTGTAAGTAAAGTTTTATGAAAATATCTATCAGCTTGATAGGAACCTTCAAAACAAGTTAGGCGTAGATAAATCGATTCATACGAAAGTTTAGGATCTTAGAAATTTATACAATTCGAGTTAGGATAGAAAAGAAATCAGCGACGTGAAGTTATACAAGAATATCTCTGGCATAAACGTGTAGATAAAATTTAGATTCTACTTTAAAGCTACTAGATCACCTTAGGAGAAGATAATAGGAAATTTAGCCTAACAGCGTTTGTAGTAAACGCAGTGTAGAGAAGACTCCATAAAGAGGAGATTAGAGATAGCTAAAGTAAAAGCAGCGTAAAGCGATTCAGTTATTTTTTTGGAATAAAAAGAAGATCTAGAAAAGGGATCTTAGGATAGATTCAGGGAAAAAGGAACTGTTTAAAGATTTTGGTGAAGGGACCTCAGACCTAGCTTAGAAATTGAAGCTTAACGATAGAAGTTTGCCCACAGAAGCAAGCCGTTCCATGTGAAGCAAGCAAACCTTCCCTGAAGATTGTAAATGTAGAATTGATTAATTCCGAGCTTATAAAGCCATTTGTATATAAGTTAATGCATCATTAAATGTGTTTATTGATTTCTTTGTTTTGGTATCAATTTAGATAAGTATTTTAGAGCACTAATTTTACTCTGCTAGCATATAAATATATAATTCTTTACACTTGGGTTCCTCATTGATAAAGCCCGAAGAACTCCTCGATTTCTAGCATTTAGCACCAGATTGTCTTTCTAATATTTCTTAGATGATAAATGGATTCACCACATAGGCATCATCTTGAAATATTCCGAATTACGGAATCCGGGTTAGGGATGCTAAACTGGTTTAAGAGTAATTGATTCTTCAATTCCACAGATTCATATTTACTTAAACTATGAGAGCATCATTAAATAAAATTCACTTTTAATTCAATTCTGATTTTTAAAGCATTATTGATGCTTCGAATCAACTTACTTTACAATTGTTTCTTTTAAAAATTCTTTCTAATTTATAGAATTGTCTTGTCCAAGAACTTCAATAACAGTTGGAGGTTGGCTAATTGTTTATTGGGGGAGGGGGGGGGATTAAAACCCATCCCAGAGCCTGAGAAATGAGTTGTAGAAAATCAATTATAAAAATAGAAAATAAATTGAGGACATTTCTGTTTGATTAAAACAATAATAACCGAGTTATGACAACAAAATGGTATTCCACATACGCGAAGTTCCTCAACTAAAATCTTCAAATCACAAATACCGCTGCCAGCCCGAATATACTGTTGCGGCGGCATCTTTTGTTCTTCTTTGTTATAAACACTTACTATCGCCGACTTTGTCAGGGTTTTGAGAACCAATAATATATCCCCCCCCCCCCCCAAGCCAATTTCTGGGTGCGCCACTGCTTATCAGTCTTCAACTACTGTTAATATGAACTTAGAACTCATTGTAACTTTTGTTTTAATTTTTTTTAGCTTTTGTTAAACCCTTTAAGATTAATATACGGTTACCTATGTCTACTATTCACGCTTTGTTCTGCTTCTCTGTAGAAATTTAATTCTAAGGGATGATAAGGTTAGTATGTGTTGGTTTGAAGCTAAAATCTACTCCAATAAAATTATTTTAATTGTTCATATTTAGTGAACCTTATGGGTGCTATTGCGTTTATCCTGTCCGTCCGTTTGTCCTTCCGTAAAGCTGGACTCGCATATGATAACGTCAGCGTAAAGGAACGGACTTCTGCGTCTACCGTCAACGCCGAATACCCGCCCATAAGAACAAACTGGAAAGGAAAGGAAACTTTCCCACAACTCACTTTCGTTGCAAAATTGTGAGCAAAATGGATCTTTTCAGCAACGATTAGATTATTTATATTATTTATAAACTCTTTATTTTAAATTTGTAGTGATGAATGGAGTAAAACGAAAGAGGGTCGGTGAGTGTGTGATATTCTGCAAACTGGACGAGCATTGATAGAGCCACTATTTGTATGTTCTAGCGAGCATATCTGGGGGCACGGCAGTGCCCCCGCCAAGACGAGCCGAAGGCAGGAAGGGCACTACGTACCTTTTCTGGAAGTGTTTCGTCGTATTTCCCGAACCCTCATAGCTTCGGCCTAGATAATACTAGAGAGCTCAAATTTTCAGGATATGATGCAGTTACCAGACTATTGAAATACGCTAAGTTTCATTTATTTAGCTTTTATACTTTGGATTTTATTAATACCTAAAATACGTCGATTCCGTCACTCACTGACTGACTGACTAACTGACTCATGATCATCAAAACCTCTAGAGTACTTCCTGAAGTCATAGAAAGCTGAAATTTGGTATGCAGGCTAGGATTAGCAAACAAACAACAACAAAATTAAGAAATCCGTAACTTTCACATTCCAACCCCTCATAAAGGGGGGGTCTGGTTATGTATTATCCAACCCTCATAGCTTCGGCCTGGATAATACTAGAGAGCTCAAATTTTCAGGATAAGATGCACTTACCATACTAATGAAATACGCTAAGTTTCATTTATCTAGCTTTTATACTTTGGATTTTATTAAGATCTGAAATACGTCGTACCCTCAATGCTTCGGCCTAAATAATACTGTGTAATAATGTGATTTCTTCCAAAGTGCAAACAGCTTGTATATACAAGTTGACCAATAGAAAAACAGAAAAGTAGGGTATTGAAAAAAAAAATCCATTTTCTAAATAATCTTAAAACTAAATTTAGTTGTAATAGATAATCCCACCCAAAACATTTCATGTAAAATAAGTTGTCAAGATTCACATGCTCACAACGCTTTCACTGTTAAAAAGTTATCAGATCTCATCTTACAAAAAGAAATGAAATCCCACCCAAAACATTTCATGTAAAATAAGGGGTTGCCAAGACTCGCATGCTCATAACGCTTTCACTGTTAAAAAGTTATCAGATCTCATCCTACAAAAAGAAATGAAATCCCGCCCAAAACACTTCGTGTAAAATAAGTTGCCAAGACTCACATGTCATAATGCTTTCACTGTTAAAAAGATATGAGATCTCATGTAGAGTCAAGCCCCTAACTCAACGAGGCCTAACTCTACAAGCCCCAACTCTAAAAACCCTATATCTTGGTCAAAAAGTATGGCTTGGCTGTTTCATGGAACTATTTCATCTCACCCAAAACATTTCATGTAAAATACGTTGCCAAGATGCTCATAACGCTTTCACTGTTAAAAAGTTATCAGATCTCATATAGAGCCAAGCCCCTCTCTCTACAAGGGGGCCTAACTCTAAAAACCCTACTATCTTGGTCAAAAAGTGTGCCTTGGCATACTCCATATCCTTTACATTACTCCATGGGATTGTCTGTGTGACAGCCACGAAACGGCCAAGGCATACTTTTTGACCAAGATATAGGGTTTTTAGAGTTGGGGCTTGTAGAGTTAGGCCTCGTTGAGTTACGGGCTTGGCTCTACATGAGATCTCATATCTTTTTAACAGTGAAAGCATTATGACATGTGAGTCTTGGCAACTTATTTTACACGAATTTATTTATTGTTATTATTATATGCCGTATCGATTCAGTTTAATTTCTTTGTTTCCTCTATTTTGATTTAGAAACCTCTAAAGTCTTTGTTCACACTGATAACGCGATTAAACGTGGCATGCCGAGAAAGGATTGGTTTTTTACTATTACAGCAGTGTTGAAGAAAAAGGAAGGAGACATCCAGGAAAAAAAATATTGAATGGAGCCATTGATTGGAAATAGGATTAAGAACATTCAGACTTCAGCATGTAACTGTCACCATTTCTCAAATAAATTTCTCTCGCCGCTAGGTGCGCTGGTGTTGACATGCCGCTGAAACCTACTCCTAAATTAGAACAAATTCTATTTAGAACAAAGTGGCAAATTTTGAAGCAAAGAGATATTTTTGTTCAATGCTTTAAGTAAGAGGACAGCTTATTGACTTTAATGAACAAAAGACTTGAATTAGCAAATTAAACAATGTCAATACACAGTTTTGTCATGAATCCACAACCATACGACACCGTACAATTGCAATGTATTAAAAGCTTGTATAGTTAAAAGTAACCCTACTATTTATTGCTGCATAAAACTTATTTATTCTAGATGTTTAATAGATTCAAAGGATAAGTATTTCCATCATAGCCTTTTGAATACAAATCGGCTTGTAGGAGAGTTAGTAACGTTCAAAATCTCCCATTGATCCTGAATCACAATCAGAAGTGGTCATATTGGGTCGATGGTATCACAATTCACTCTTAACACAGTCGCTCAGTTTAGATAGATCCCAATTACTACTATTTTCCTGATCTCATCAATGGTCAATTAAATGGGAGTCCAACTAGGTTTGACTTACTGGGCTCGACTCCCAGTTTGGGTTTTGAATGGCCTATCCTCGGAAATCCTAAAAAGCTTCCCACCGTATTGGGTGGCTAAAAAAATAAACAAAAAAAAACAAAAACAGATGGGCGATACTTACGGGCTTCCTCAGGTTTCAGTGCCTATGTGACACCAAAATGAGAGGCAGACAAAATATTTTAAATTATCTCCTTTGAAACTGGCGGAAAAAAATTTTTTTTTGGTTGGAAGTTTTGAATTCCAGAGTTGTGAAAGGTCTGATGGGTTCTTTGTGATTTCCCTGGGCGTAGATAAAATGTAACTACGTCACTTTGACAAACTCTTCCATTTTGTTGTAGTTTGTTCAAGCTTCCTTGATCAGATTCGATATTATAATCATGATTGACAAAGATTATATATATTTATTAAATTGCAATTTCATATTTGTCAATTAATAACAGAGAAATTTTTAAAAATAAATAAAAACCTTAGTTATCCACGTCTCAGTGAGTGATAATCTTCTGCTCTTGGAACTAATACTTAATTTTAATAACAATTACATATTAATGTTAAAATATTACATAAAATAACATTAATTTTGTTGTTGGTTGGATGAATCTGATAGTTTTTTGTTTTTTTTCGTTGGATGGTGGTCCTGCACTTTTTGGCATTTTGTATCTTATTTTACTTTGGGAACATGACTAAAAGAGCTTAAAGCAATTCGGCGGCAAAAAAAAACAGGAGTCAGATTGATTGTAGTTGTTGTGTTCTCGGATCCATTTTCAAATCACTGGTCATAGAGGCGCCCTCTATGACGGGGAATTTTTGTTGCCTTACTGTCGTCGAATGTTATTATCCAGGAGGTACCCTAAGGTGACAGTCAGACTTCTGTCTCCTAAGAAGAGAAACAAATACTGAAGAAGAAAGAAACATCCTGCCATGCGCTGGATTCGAACCCAGATTCCAACATATCTGTCTCGTAGCTGGCCGCCGTTAATGGGGATGTTTAAGGTCTCTGGGTCGAGGCTGGAAAAGTCACGTGATGTAGGTGTGTCACTTCTAAAAACATGCTAAGATTTCCAAAGCACCTCTGTATATAAAAGATTTCTCAACTTTAAATATATTGAATAATCGGCATACAATTAAGGAGGCGTATGGAAATAATGTAGATACGTCATTTCTAGATGAAAGGCATAAATATATTTAAAGAGAAATTTGTTCTATTCCTTTCATCTAGAAATAACGTATCTACATTATTTCCATACGCCTCCTTAATTGTATGCCGATAATTCAATATATTTAAAGTTGAGAAATCTTTTATATATAGAGGTGCTTTGGTAATCTTAGCATGTTTTTAGAAGTGACACACCTACATCACGTGACTTTTCCAGCCTCGACCCAGAGACCTTAAACATCCCCATTGTCGCCGAGTACTGTACAAATTTTGCTGCCAAATTGTACAATATAGTTGTGAAGGGAAATGGATAAATATTGATCTTTTATCCACTGTGGTAATTCTTAAAGAACAGAAGAAAATGCTGCTATTTTGAGACTGGGGGAGGGGTTTAGGCCTATGGAATTTTCAGCATCGAAACAGTGTTTATTTATTCCAGAAATAAAAGCATTCAGTTCGAGAATGTTCTACCAATTTGTACATTTCAGCAGTGCTGTTCTTCCTATGCAGCTTTTAAGAGATGTTATTTCTAAAATAAACTATTCACGTTGACTATCACTCTCCCAACAAACGAAAACATAATAAATAAGTAATAAAACTATTAAAAAAACATAATCCATTCAGGTTCTCTAGATTGTTAATTCCATTTTTTCTGGATGGCGAATCCCAACGCACTTTACATCCTTCAAGTATCCACTTAAAAATGTTGTTATCCTTGGAGATTCACCTACCATTAAAGAAACGATACTTATACACTATTTTAGATTGATCTAGAGAAATCTGAACATTGAATGTAAGTACTTATCGTGATATAAGATGCTAATAAGTATCTGTAATTTCAAATTAATAACTGTTAATAACAAAGTTTTTTTATGTTCAACAAATAACTAAATACATAAATAATTATAAATATATAATTAAAGTCTATGAGATCTTTTCAGGTCAATCGATGTAAAGTAATGTCCAAAGTGATAAGCAAGGGATACGGTTAGTTTGCAATCAGCCAACAATCACATATCGCGCGAATTGTGGTTATTTGAAAGCTGGCAACTCATTCTGGAGTTACACTAAAAATATCGATGATTTAAAATACATCTGCAATACATTTGCAAAATAAAAATCAATGATAACAATATTTCAGTGAAAAAGAACCATAAAAAAGGAAGGATAAGAATAAATTTTAATCTTTTAATAAAAATCAAATAAATACAAAAATTTAATCAAAGTTGTAAGTGATGTTTCTTTAAAACTATTGCAAACTGAGAAATATTCCTAAGTGAAAAAGTAAATGTTTATAATTTACGAAATAAAACTATTTACCAGTATCCATTTACTAATTTTTTAAATTTATCCTTTTATATATGTTTTATTCTATTGTTGATGTATATTTATTTTTGTTTTCGTGTTTGTTTTGGTTGTTTTGAATTTTCATTTCCCTATGACGTCATATTTCTTAATTTATTAAAGGGATTACTGGTTGATGAAGGATTAATCCTATTAAGAAGGTTCTTACCCGTCAATGAGAGGCACCTGCTGTAAGATTTCAATGATGGATAAGTGTGGTGACGATGTGATGGATGATAGGTTTTGGTCCTTTGAACCGACAGATAGCGACACTGCTACCCCTAAACTAATGGCAGCTGCCAGAAGCAGAACGAGCAGAAGGAGCAGCCAATGACGCACCCTCCAATCCACCCGCACCACCTGTATATCCGAGCGATCGAAACTTCTGCTTTTGTAGTCGGAAGGGGGGTAGCCCATTCCCGCCCGCAGCAGAGCGCTGCTCACCGCCGCCGAGTCGGGCAGAATGCTCGTGGTCACGTGAAGGGCATGGAGCAGCAACGACGGCACTAAGGAGGAAGGGAGTGACGGAGACACATCGCCGCACGACGACGGAGACGAGGACGGGGGCGTGCGACCGAGGCCGGACAAGAACTCGATCGGGGGTCGTGACACCTGAGGCCGAGGAGGAGGTTCCGGTACCTCGAGGGAGAGGATTGGACAGTGAGGCGAATGGCGCGCCGCCGTTGTGAACGGAACACAGGAAACACCCACCAGGGTCAACAATCCATCGACCTCTGCAACGAAAAGAAAACAAAATTGAGAAAAAAAAAAAAACAACACACAAAACAAAGCAGTTAAATGATAAGATTTAATTGTTGAATCACAACTACTCAACTATTTATTTTTTCACCCTATCTCCATATCTGGAACCAATGTTTTCTATGGGGTATTTCGCCTCATTTCTGTAATTACATTATTAATTGTAAAATTTCTGTAATGACATCTTCAATATATCACTTTTTTTTGGTTGGATGTTATGATCCAGTGTTTTTGCTTTGATTAGATTGAATGGTAAAGCGGTTTATGATAAAAAAAAAATAGTGATGAATATCGAAGAAGGTGTAGGAGACCTCACTTCTTTTATTGGAAAGTAGGTTAATAATGTTAAAACTGTATATAAAATTCTTAACGTGTGCCAAATAACGTTGTTAAAGGTCCAGCCCGCACACAATGATTAAAATTTAAACATTAAATTTTAAAAAGTAAAAAAGTTAAAAAACACAAGTCTCTAGCTTTCGCCACACATCTCTCCTGATGAAGCCATGTCCCCCTAGTGGCGAAAGCTAGAGACTTGTGTTTTTTAACTTTTTTACTTTTTAAAGTTTAATGTTTAAATTTTAATCATTGTGTGCGGGCTGGACCTTTAACAATGTTAAAACTGCTCGGGAGTCAAAAAATTTGGGAATCACTTGACTTCAGGCAGAGTTAATTTGTGCTATGGAGGGCGTTACACACAGACATAAGATCACTAAAAATAAAGTTTTAAAATAAAACTGAAACAAAAAAACAAAAACAAACAAACAAAAAAGAACAATAAAGTTAGATGTAAAAATAACTTATTTGCTTCACGTCTTCGAATTAAAACCTTTGCTTAAGCGCCCTACAGCACACAATGTAATTGCCACTATTGTATTAACCGGCAAAAATATTCACAGGGGATTATTTGCTGAATGAAATCAGAATGTGAACTTGTAAACATAGACAAAATGTAAATAATTGAGCCTCACGAGTTGGCTGGAAGGGGTTTATTTGGAAACTTCTGGAAGAAATCGAAAGTGCTAAAGAGAGAGACACAGTTGTCTCCATAGGCTTCAAAACAAGAAACAGTGAAACAAAGGCAGACAAGTTGTGGACTAAAATGCATCCATGAAGAATTCACATTTCTTTTTGCAATTTATATAAATTTCTCATATTGGCCATTCCAATAAGTTGCTGCTACTTCTTACCTAAAGCCTAGTTTCCTTACAATGCTATTCTTAAAATGTCTATTATGTTTCTTTCTTTGTTTAAAATCGTCAAAATTAAACGCTTTTAAAAAGCTTTTATTATTTTCAAGTCCTAATAACTGCTTACCTGCAAATAGTACAAATTTTACCCATTTTCTAAAAGTAATCAGCAATATTTGTGCAATAAAAATATAATATTTGTCAATAAAGATGATAAAGCTATAATCATACCAAACCACGTGCTAATTAATGGATTAATAAAAGATTGAATATGAATTTCATTGTTTTCGTTTGTACTGGTTTTTTCTGTGGGATCTTTCGTCATCATCTCGAGCTAGGTTCTTGATAAGGACCCTCCCCCCCCAAAAAAATTTTAAATATATAAATTAGATTATCTTTTGTCCTTAAAAAAAATCATTCTAGCTCTTACAATAGGCTTATAACTGCTATTTCAAACGTTTTTATTTAAGAAGATTGAGATGCATCGCTAATGTAGAACTTCACTTCATTCTGTGTCAACTTGCAGGATTCATCGGAAGCGCAGTGGTTCCTCAAAATAAAAACGAACAATAAAAAACTCACTAATGAAAAATAAGTGAGAAAATTATTAGAAAATCGTTCGGTGGCATCAACGAATTTTTTTAAAGCATAAAAATTCAAACGGCGCATTTGAATTATTAATAAACAACAATGGATGAGAACATCCTGGAATAGGATTCACTTGGGTATGTTTACGCATGAGCAGAGCGACAAAAAGTAGTCCATCGATGAACGCGTCACTGAAAAACAATGTAAAAAAGAATTCTATAATGACACTATAAGCAGCCCTATTAACACATTGCTGCAATCTGACAGTAGGCTAGATTGAAAGTAAATGTGTGCATATCGCATACAGAGCTGACGAAGCGCTCTGATTGGCTAGAGAAAATTCATTCTCGTCCTGGAATTTTGACGCGGATTGATATTACTATCTTACGAGATTATGTTTATGTTATGTAGTGAATGTGGGTGGCAGAGAAGCCAAGCACTGCGACCGGAGGTCTATTGTACTATCCCACGGAAAGAAGGACAGATGGAGAGAAAGACTGAGAAAGTATGGTGGGAGAAGTGCAGGGGAAACGGGAGAACCCCGAGAAAACCTGCCGAGCGCGGATCGTCCACCATCACGAAACCCACACGAGAACCAAACCTACGAGATTAGATCTAAAATTAGAAGATTTAGCAAAAGCGTGGTTTCTTTCATACATTGTTTCAGCTATCCTGAACACAATGTGTTTAGTGGGAGAGGAGCTGATTCTATCTGTCCATCCATCTGCACCTCTGTAGCCCAAACAACAACTCGGATGAATATACTTGTAGAGGTGGGAAAAATACGAGTTCCGACCATTGGTTTTCTATCCATATTACTTGTTTCAGAATTACCGTCAATTGACTTGCTAATTAAGGAACTGCACGGAAAAAAATTTAATATAATTATATCTTCTCTTGTTCATAAATACACAAGCAAAGTTTCAAGAAGAGCCATCAACAGGTTCAAGAGTTATTTATAATAACTTAATAGTTGACTTAATGTTTTGAGTAGCCTTATTCGGTATGAAGGTTAAAATGAAGTCTAAGTGTTGCTCCTGTCAACGAAGTGAATACAATGATTTATTGCAATCAAATAATGGAAATCAGACCTGTAGATGTATACAATTTTCTTTTAATTTAAATGTTTTAGTTAGGATTGAAAAATTCAACACTTGGGCTTTTAAAAAGGAGAAAATGAAGCTCTCGGTAATAACGACTGTGAGTTTGCATTTTTAAGTTATTAAAAATAAAGAACTAGTTCAAGTTCCTTTAAAAAAATAAAAAAACAAAAAGAAACTTGCAAAATTTCACTTCATCGAGAAAATAACTCCAGAATTCCTTTTACGGGGTTTGCAATCAAAGCAAGAAAGATAATGTTATAAATAACGGCCCTCTTAATAAGCTATGAAGGCATTTCATGGCATTGGAGATACAGGCTCCCACTGATAGTCTACCACCAGGATAAATTTGGGATCGGCTGGCCAGTCTTCGGGGGAAAAAAAATCGACTTCCAACATAAGGTTGGGTAAGCCCTAGAGACCATTTGGAGGAGAAAGTCTGTAAAAAGATCACGCCTAGAAAAAGCTCTCGACTTCTCCTACACCTCAGACCATTGGAATAATGAGCTAGTTTTCATAACTCTAGACAAGATTAATATTAGTTCTTTATTACTACAGATACAGATGTTCCTGAAAAAATATAGTCATGTAGTATTGGTCATTACAAGATAAAAAGGATTAAAAGAACATGTGTCGTTTTGCGAACGGTTTCCGAGAAAGAGTTGTTCGTATGTACAATTAAAAGTATTGTTTCTAATATTTTTGTTGAAGGGACAAGTGTATTACACTTTGTAATACACTTTCAAAATTTCCACCGTCAACATCAATGCACTTTTCAATTTCCAACTTCAAACAGCAATGCATTGTGGCGCGAGAAAAGGATAATATTAGGGCTAATTTCAAAATACTGTATATTCAAATAACCATATGGAATAGGTATATGTTCGTATAGAATTTTTCGTAGAACGACTAATACTACTGCCTTCCAGAAGATTGACCTTTTCTCTTGGAACACCCTGTACATACAAAGAGTGCATGAAATTTATTAAATTACAGCTGATGATTATTAAGAGGAAAACCAACACAACTGAAAAACAATAACAATCCATTCGCGTTCAGACAAAAGTCGTTTCCAAACAGTCCCGACGTTAAAATACGAATCCTTTCCAGTACTTTCCATAATCAAGCCACCGCTGAATTTAGTTTAGGGTTTTCGAAATCAAATCTTTTGACTAAATAATGGAGTAAAGGACAAATGGAAATATGAACGATATTCAAAAGTAAACACAAAGCTATATCCATTAACCGAATTCGATTTGAATCTTGCATCCGACTGCTGCTGCTGCTATTTCAGTATTTGATCTCGTCTTTTGTACAATACAATTTTCTATTCCTTTTCTGTTTTGGACAAACTTTCCTGGTAGACTGAAGACTTTGAAGTCTTCTAATCTCACTTGATTGGGTGAGATTACACTGAAGCTTTCAGTCAATCAATATTCTGTCCATTAGAAGATGTTTAAAATGATGAAAACATACATCAAGAAGCTTGAAGAAGTCCAGAAATTCTCTGGATGAAATATAATGAATATAAGGAATAAAATGATGAAAACATTCGTTATATTCATTATATTTCATTCAGAGAAGTTCTGGACTTCCTCGGGCTTATTTTTGGAAATTTATAATACATAGATTCAAATTTCTAATAATTACAAATATTTCCGTGCGACAAAAACGGCATGAAAATGACTGTAAATTGTTTTAAAAAATAAAGCGAATTCACATGAAAATTGTTGTAAATTGTTAAAGTTGTAAGAGAAAAGTTTGTTTTAAAGTCATATTCACATGAAATTGTTATAAATTGTTTAAAACAAAGACGGCATGAAAATGTCTGTAAATTGTTTTAAGACAAAGTCGCATGGAAATCTTTGAAATTATTGGTAATTTGAATCTATGTATTATTTTCAAAAAGAAGCCTGAGGAAGTCCAGAGATTCTCTGGATGAAATAAACTGAATTTAATGTATAAAAAAGATGATATTTTAGTTTGTTACAAAGAAGCTTGCTATTGATTTTGGTAAATATCCGACCAACTAGTTGTTTTCAATTGTACCAAAAGAATGAGGTACCACATACTTTTTGATATACCCACCTCTGTATTGAGACACTGCTGTTTACTTGTGACTATACCTAGCTGATGAACGCTAATGAGTTTGACACAGCTATCCTGGGATGTCACTTAGTAAACACTGAGTCTCAACTTTTTAGTGCTTCTGGATATATTTTTTAGGCTGGTGGGGGCTGCACATGAATTTTCTTTAGTTTATTTTTAATGTGTATTTTTTGTTTTTGCTTAAACTTTGGAGGTACTATATTCTTTTTGACTTATATTACTAATCGGGAATTTGAAAGTTACCACGCCAATTATGCTAAAGTCTATGACTCCCAATCATCAATTAGAAATACTGCATGTCACAGGAAGTTCAGTTATATAAGTTCCAAGAAAGTAACTTTGTTTTGAAAATTAAAATAAAGATAATGAAAATTAATTTGTGATTATTTTAGAGATGTACGTAAATTTAGAAGATAATTATTATTACTTTTTTTTGTACTTATCGGACCTAGCAGTTGGGGACAAAACATTCCCATATTATAAAAACGTTAAAATGAAATAATTACGACAATTCAGAAACTACATGTCCTATTAAGCTGAAAGTTTAGAGATAGGTGTAGGATTTCATAATCTAGCTTTTAGTGCGTACCTAAACAATAGAGAAAAGTTCGTTCATTCATTGTCCGGCCTGTGATTAAGATAACTCAAAAACTGTTTGTCCCAGCAAGCTGAAACTTTCATAGAAGATTAAGGTGCTTATAAAGGAGATCCGTATCAATTCTAGGAGAAGAGCAGGGGAAATGGGAGAACCCCGAGAAAACCTGCCCAGCGCGGTTCGTCCATAATCACGAAACCCACATATGTTCTTGTAAGTATCAGTTTTCTTAGTTGTTTTTTTTTTTTCCAAGGATATTTCTGTGTTTTAAATGAAAGCTTCTCAGTCATACATCCGAGGAAGCAGCGAAGCATCAAATTTTCATAAGAATTCTATCTGGTTACACATTAATCGAAAGAATTAATACATCACTGTCGAGTAATTGTCCAAAACTCTTTTAATGGACATTTATCGCTATCTTGTAACTAGACAAGATCTCATAACGAACAATAACTCCCGAGTCCTTTATTTCTCTACTTGATTACGTGGTGGCGCTGTGAACAATGGAAACCACAATAGGAGTTACATAATACAATGAATTTGGAAGAAAATGCTAAGCCCGACATCAACGAAAAGGCGTTTAAAAATAAAGATTTTTCATCCAATTGTTTCAGAAATAATGATCCTGTTTTTGAGCGAAGCTGCTTAATAAAGAAAAATTGTTAAAATCTTTCAGGGTCATTCTACATTAATATGCAAACAAAAAGAAGAAGAAAAAATCATTTTTATCAAAGATGTTGAAGGATAATACGGAGAAATAATCCCGTATAGTCATTTGCGAAACATTAATGGTAAAGCGTGACCAATTTTCAATATAGTTAAACTTTCCTAGGACATACAAATGTCCTAGACAAAACTCGAGAAATATAAATTGTGAACGCCATCTGTTGGGATTTAATAAAAGTAATGCTTATTGGTAATTGATAATAAAACAAAACAAAACAAAAAAACAAGGTAGGATAGCGATTAATAAACCAATCACAGTGCTTCGCAACTGCTTCTGAAAAAAAATGAAATGTGGAGGGGAAAAAAATGAAGAATAAGAGAGGCAAATGAAGGGATCGAACCTACGACCTTCGTGTTATTAGCACGACGCTCTAACCAACTGAGCTAACAGAAGCCGTTGCGAAGCATTGTGGGATATGTGTCCACAGACAGACAGACAAACCGGGAATATAAGGAGTCTTTCAGAAGCCTAAAAAACAACCAACATTATTTAAAAGAAATTTATTTTAGTTTATATTATTTAAAAGAAACTTTATGCAAATTAGTATTGCTTAGATTCAGTCCGAAAAATTATTTTTATTTACGAAATTTAGCTCTTATTATACAGTTACAACAGATATAAATTCTACAATCTTAGAGATTAAGAAATGAGAAAATGGATTTCGTAGAAAACAAATTATTATAATCAAGGATGGATGAAAAAAATTAAAATGGCTCCACATTTCATATTAATTTATTTTTAAAAGGCCATTATAGCCATTATTTTTTAAGTATATTATTCATAATTATAGCAAAATAGGGAACCTACTACATTTTCTATTGAAGCATTCTTCCGTTTGGTCTTTTAACAATGGCGTAATCAATAACTCTCTGAAAATGACGTAAAACCTTGAAGCTTCAATGAATTATTTAATTCTTAATTCTTAAGATCTGTGGGACAATGTCCAAAAGTCACAGAGTTGAGCCTTTTTTATGCTGTATATAACAACTGACGTTAATTTTTGAGATGTTACAAAGTAATTTGATTTGATTTTATGGATAAAGTAAAATACCTACCGCATTTAGTGTACGTTAATAAGTTTGTTTTTAAAGTTAATTTCAAGAATAAGTTTATTTTGTTTACCAGAGTAACGTAATTGTGTTTGGCAACAATGTAAGCCCTGAGCAGAGCAAACAACACGTTTATTGCACATAGCGTGGATGGCAGTGAAGGACGTTGAAACTATTGTTTTGCCTTGCTAACAGCCTGCGAATTTAGGCTGTGATCTTGAGACTTTGGAGTTGGCTGAAGGATACATCGACGGTTTTACGAGTAACACTTATGACGAAGTGAACTAATCACGGTTGTTTAGCATTCGTCGAGGATGCAAGGAAGAATCCAGAAGAAGCAGCATTGATACGATTAGTTTTCTGGCCTTCATCCGATTTTGATATTGCAACAAAGTACAAAGGAACTGTGGCAGATCAATACCGATGATGTTACAAACGTATGTGATGTTAAGATATTCGCTGTTCTTCGGTAAGATAAACTTTAACTACATTTGTCAGACTAAAGTTCTGAAAGGTCTACGCAGTTAAATGTTAGAAGAATAGATATTAAGAGTTATATTAGGAGTTCTACAAGAAGAACCGAACGAGACCAGTTCGATGTAGAAGAGGAATTAATAACTAGTTCATTTGTGAACTAATTTGATAGCATTTATTTTAGTTCAGAATTACAACCAGAGGTAAAACATCAAAATCCGGCACATGGGTTCAACGCACTTTTTTTCTCAATTTGTGATGTCACAAGTGTGTGAGGACTATATTCAACATGGCGGATTTCGTAGAAGGGGTAAAGATATTAAAATTGGCGGACTTGCTAGAATGCGCCACCTCTGAAATACACATAATGTGGCTTACCTTGAAATTGTTGACGCCACATCAATTCCCCTAGTGAAGTATGGAAATGGTTGGCACATCGTATTGTGTTAGGCCTATCCATCCTCGTTTATCGTATTTAATGTTAGTCCTATTCCTCATCGTACGGTATGATCATCAAAAATCAGAGAAGTCGATTCTGCCTGGCAGAATAAAGCGTTCAGCAGCATTTTACATCCATGTCTCAGCCATCCAAGATAAATGAAATCACATTTATCCACAGACAACCAGTGAGACTCATTTAAATTTCCCACTGCTTGTAAACGAAGGAAAAAATGATGGCCGACAAAATCACGTGATGTCAACACCACTTTATGTATCCCTCCGCGATGAAACAACTGCAAACAGGCACCAAAACAAAAAATCCTTACGAACAATCTGATTGGCGTGTGCCAGATTCCCTGCTTTACCCCAACAAGAAGAACCGAAAGAAACGAGTTCGACATAGAAAAGAAATTATAGCTAGTATTCATTTGAAAGATACGCAGATTTATACAGTCGGACCTCTATTTAACGAACCTCTATTTTGTGAATTTCTCTATTTTGCGAACTTTCCTTTGGAACCAAGAACATTTTGCTATTTTCTTCGTAAAATAACCTCCAAATAGCGAAATGCATTTTCTATTTAATGAACTTTTTCGAGGATACAGCTGAGGGGAAAAGAAGAAATTAACGATGATGTGCTGATTGATGATTATCTTTCACTTGATTTTGAAGTTGAGACCTCGGAAACACTAACTGAATCGGATATTTTGAACAGTATGAAAAATAGAGGTCCGATAGAGGTCCGATTGTATTTCCGAACGAGACGAGTTCGACGTAGATGTCAAGTTTAATTATAAATATAAACTCCTTGATAAGTTCTTGGGACTCTAATATTACAATAACGTTAGAACTAAACATCTTAGTTGGTGAAAGAAGACATCTGATTTTAAATACAAGTAGTAGGAATAGAAGGAGATCAGATTAATAGGACTACACCGATCGGACGAGATTGTCGTAGTAGACAACCAACTAAAATAAATAGAACATTAGTATTCGATTCGTTCGATAATGAAACACGAAGTTTAATTTTTAGTTTGCTGTTTGGTTGTGAATAATACAATTCTTATAAATGCGATTTAAATTTTTACCGGAGTTCAGAATGTTATTTACAAGTACAGCTCTTCAAGTTAATCTACCTAAATCTATATTTAATTATGGGCCTCTGTATTTTGGATATTTAAGTAAGGAATAAGTTACCAAAGTTAGATTCTTCCGTAATCTGTTGCCAACTAAGTTAAAGTAAATTTAATTCTTCAGTTTTAATCAAACCGGTTCAAATAACATTAAGTAAAGATAAAAGCATTCGAACAATTACAAGTTTTATTTCAATTTCACTTGAAATTGCTTCACTTTCCGTTATTTATAAGTACTAGTTGACCCGTGCGAATAATTCGCAACAAAAAAAAAAAAAACCTTTGAGAAATAATAAAAAAAAATCCAACTGCTGCCATGCATGTTAGTAAAACACATTGTCAATAGATGGCGCCTTCTCCATTTTTATAAAAAGGTTTATAAAATACAGTTTTTTAACAAAAACATTAATTTTCAACACTGTGTTTATTTATCGTCGTTAGGGGTGAACGTAATCTTCAAAATGACGTCTCAATCATTGATTTTGATGAAGTATTAAGGGAGATATGGCTACCGACACAAAAACACTTTTGAGAAAAAATATATAAGTATTATTATCGTTTTTCAGATTCCCACACAGAATGTTGTATTTCAGAATTAAGCAATAAATTGAAATATGAATTACTATTTTAAGGAAATTTCATTTCATAGTTGAAATTTCAAATATGGAGATAACTTTAGGATTCTTCAAATATGATTTTATGGCAGGTATTCAATGAAAATATTGCTTCCAATTTGATAACTTCAATTAAATAGGAAACGAGTCGAAGACAGAGAGGAAGTTTTCCGGAAGGAAAGGAACAGAGGGAAATGTGATGACACGGGATTTCAAAGAGAAAGATACGTCATTGAAAACTCAATTAGACACCAACGCCATCTACTGTTAAAAATTATAAAGACAAATACAAAAGAACAATCATATCCAAGTCGACTTCAAACGAACTCATAGTTCCTGTTATACAGTCAAACGTTGAGTAAGGTTGCGAACTCTTCCCCCGAAAAGTGGAACAAAATGGAACAAAGTGGAACGAAAAGTGGAACAAAGTTTCTTTTTTTAACACTTGCAAATGTATATTTAAGATAGAAAACATGTTTACATGTTTAAGTGCATAATAAAGATCTGTCTCAAAGCTTATAGATAATATTTAGAATAATCACTAAAGGGAAAATATTTATAACACCAAAACTTTCTGTACATGAATAGAATGAAACCAAAATAAGTACATAATATTCTAAAACTAAGTATTGTTCACAGCAATAATTTTTGAAAATAATTTACAAAAATGATCTGTCTTAAAGGCATTTTTTTCAGATTTACAGTTATATTGTTGATACACAATTGAGTTTGTTACATTTGTTTCTGTAGGATCTCTCCCATAAAATCTAGGTCCTATTGTCCGTAAACTTTTGAGACAGATCTTAGAGCTAAAAGTGAAATGAAATATACTGTAGAGCATAATGCCGCATTGCTAAATGTTTTCGTCCTAGTATGGAGGTATTAAGTCCATATTTACTCCTAATCTCTTCTCTTGTAGTTCTAATATTATTACAATAAAATGTATTAAATATATTTATTATCCGCAAATATTTCGAAAGAGACATCTTCTTTCCTTTTGAAGTCTATTTCAAACAATTTTTTCGATTGTAACAAATCATTAACGTAAGCATGAAACATACTTGTAACATGAAATATTGTTAAAAATTTTTAATAATCCTCAGTGTCAAAATCATTATTGATACCAACAAACCATATTAAAAACTTAATAGTCTAATTTTTCAAGTTTTATATTTTTTTGCAATTAAAACATAAATTTCCTAAAAAGGAAAGAAGATGTCTCTTTCCGAAAATTTGCGGATATTAAATAAATTTAATAAATGTATTTTATTTAATATATTTTATTGGTATTAGATGTGGTTATTTATAACATATGGAGGTTTGCTGGTTCGGTTCCAGACCACCGCAATAAGCGAGTCAGGCGAATTTTTTGGTTTCCCAGTGCAAATAGTTATGTTCAGACTACAGTGTAGTCAAGTAAGTGTGCAGTAACTTTTTGTCTAAAGAAAAACCATGTATATCCCTTAATTAAAAAAAATTACTTTATTGCTAAAAAATCGCTAATCATCATCTGAGCCTTCGGCAAAAGATCAGTGATCGCCAAAGCAGATGTAATAATAATGAAAAAGCATAAATACTGCAAGAATAACCAAAATGTGACACAGACATGAAGTGAGCACAGGAAAAATAGCGCAGATAGACTTGCTCGACGCAGGGTTATCACAAACTAAATTTATAAAAAGCGCAATAACTGCGAAGCGCAAAAAAACGAGGTTTGTCTGTAGTGTAACAAAATGGCGCCGCATGAAACTCTTACTTCAGCTGTTGATGCTGAACCAAAGGAATGTGGATATAATTGAAAAGTTCCTATTAGTAATTTATCATTTCGAATATCTCAAAAAAAAATATTTTTTATTCCTCGAATACCGATGTTATCCAGTAATGCTTTTCAATTGCAATGACTAATTTTAGTAAAAACAGAAGAATTCCCAAAACAACTTCGCTTTTAAAACTTTTCGTTTTCCCGCCTCCTTTGGATATTTTGGAAAACCTCAGATGTTCGCTTTCTATATTATTAAAAGAAAAGTTGATTTTTTTTTTCTGGCCCTATCTCCTCCAAAACCATAAGACGCAGAAATACGAGGTACAATAAGGTGGCAAATCTTAGGTGTAGTATTCAGGATGCTCACATTTCCATTTTTATCTATGTGGGTCAACCGGATGCCCCGAGACATCATGGATCTTCAAGATGGTCTCCGAGATGCTCACGTTTTCATAATTATCTACGTGGATCAACTGGAAGTCACATGACTTTCGATCAAACATGGTCTCTGACAAGGGAATGGTTAGGCTTGTCAGTCCGAAACATCCCTTGAAATTTTTATCATTTATTCAGGACCTTAAGTAGTTGACGTATAACAAATTTTAGCTGCTTATATGCACTGAAAGGGGGTTAAAAAAATGCTAAAGTTACAAGAAATACGTCATCACTCTTTGCTTGCCACGCATGACGTCACTATCTCTCGCTGGTTTGCCGGCGCTCAAGGTCACACGGATGGCACGGCAGAGCAAAATCCTTACTTTTAAAAGTATACTGTTATAATTACTGTTTATAAAATAAAAGCAATAACTGCAAAGTGTGGCTACATTT
>JAFIDM010000007.1:1157416-1177775 GCA_023159025.1 Thereuonema tuberculata
CTTAACGTTTGACGCAGCAAAACGCTATAGTGCGAACAAGCCTTAAGGATAATGAAGATTTTAGTGTGATTTTTTCTATTTTCATTTTAATGTTTTTTTTTTTTTGTTGGGTTTGCTGACTGACGTAATGTAAAATTGTAGAAACTGATGTTAATCGACTTCTGTTTTTTTTTTTCCAATTATTATTAACAAAAAAAAACAGACGTAAAATCGAAAACGACGTAAATCGAAACGACATAAATCGAAAACGACGTAAATCGAAAACGACGTAAAACGAGGTTTGACTGTATCTATTTGAAATGTCTAAATTTGGATTAAATGTAATCGGATCAAACTAGGCAGAAAGGGTAAAAAGGAATTATTCATTCTTTAAGATAATAAGATAGGTTTAATAGAAATAGGATAGAAATCCTGTGTTTAGATTCCATTGCTTTTCTGAAGGGATTTTTATTGTCTTCTCGCTCTAATTTCTCGACAACTACCGTTTGGAAAAGCTTTTCAAATATAAAGGTTAGATTGTATCTAGTACTTAAATATATACACCAAGTTTCAAGGAGATCCATCCAGCAATTCACCGAATAAAAATTTAACGTGTTTTCAATTAATTTATTGGTGGTTGATGAGGGGCTACACACAGGTGCCCGAAAGCTTTATATTTTAAGTATTTAAAAGTTTTTTTTAAAAAAACTTGTTTTTAGTAACAAGGGAATACTCTCAGAATAATTTGATGAACCTCTCTATTAGAAAGAAGAAGGCTGAAACAGAGTTTTATCGTTCGTAATGTGTTAATAGTTTTAAAAACTAATAAAACAAAACCATAAAAAAAATAAGACACTTGTAAACGACAGGCTTGTCCGGTCGAAACCTGGTTGTGCTATTAAATTTTAAGGTATTTAAAACAGTTTGTGTGTCAGGCCTTTTTTAATCAAATAATTTAGGTTTAAAAGTAGACTTTTAAATTTTTTCAGGAACTAGTTAAACTTTCTTTTTTAACTCTTTTCTCTTTTTATCAATAAAATATCTATATAAAAAAAGGCGCTACAAACGTTAGACCAGATCTACATTATCTTGAGGTAGCGGGAAAGAGTGAGCTTAAAAATAAAAATTTCGGGAAAGTTATTTAAAATTTAGTAAAAAAAAACAAACAAACTCAGAGTGTTGTTAATGCTGTATCTTAAGTCACGTCTATAACCTCTGCAAACAAATGGATCCACCCAATACCCACTGAAACCTAAATTATTTGAGAAGGAGGATTACAAAGCATTTCTATTTCAATGTGTAACTGAAACAGCAGCTCCCCTCCCGTACTTTATTAGTTCATAAAGTATTACATAAAATACAAGCCAAGATCGTACAAAGGATGTGTTGCTGCTGTTCTTCGACCTTGTCTGGGAAAAGAAGCAGAACAAATAATGCGACTCCACAAAAGAAGAGAGCAGAAAGAATTCATGAATGACAAGCGAAAATAAAGGAAGACAGGAACGGAAAAAAATACATATTCAGATAAGAAATCTTTCTCTCGCACGGAATAAATAGAAAATGGAATTAGGGAAAAGTTTCCCAATATCTGGTTTTCTGTCAAAGTGAATGTACTTTATAGTTTTTCTTTTTTTTTTTAACTTTTTACAATAATTGTTTTATATTTTAAACTTTAATTTTAAGTGATGTAATTAGTGTATCTATATGTATATATTACTTTTAATTGATATATTTTTTAATTAAGTAAAACTTAAATTAAAAACTTCAAAATTATTTATAAAATTTATTGTATCATTATTTATTGGAATGAATGGGTTTTTGTTTTATATAAATACTTAAATCTAAAAGAGCAAAGTTCGTTCATATGGTATATTAGTTGAATTTCCATTTTTTTTTTTCATTTTTCCTTTAGATGCCGCTGATGAAGCTGGGATCAACTGCCATTATCCTTGCAGAAATAGAATTTGGTTTTTAAATTGGGTTTTAGCAAATACCATGTTTCTGTCCGGCTATTTGTATTTCTGTATACATACATACGTACATGGATTTAAATATTGCTTTAATATTGTAAAGATTATTTTTTTATTTAAGCTAAAGGACACGATCTGTATATAATATATTGACTAATTCTGAAATGAACAAATCTGTGAAATATTTTAAATCTGGAGTGGGAGGGGGGGGGGGGGAATGGATACATCCCTAACTTCGATACATTGGTGTAGTTTTAATCAGATTTATTTACTTAAACGTTATAAAATATAATAATCCCGTAAGTTTCAGGTTAGCTTAGAAGCGAAAGGTTGAGGTCGTTGGATTGCAACGTAATCTATTTCTAGTCACAATATTTATCTTTTTCTTAGTGATTAAATACGTAAGCGACTTACGCAAATCTTTTGAGAATTTACTAAACGAAGAAGTAAAATGAAGGAAGAAAGTGTTACACTAAAGGCCATGCAGGACATTAGGAGCGCAGGAGATTGGAGCTTCCAGCGAATCTCGACCAACGGAGCTATTGAGTTCTGATGATGCCCGCTCGCCTTTCACCCACGAGAAAGAAAGCAAAATACCCATTTGACAAAGGACTGGGTGAATCCTAGAACAACCCTGGAAAAATTCCTGACCGCCGGAAATTGAACATCGGCTCCTCCAATCTAGTGCCAAAACAACTGCGCTACAAAAGAAGAAATTTAATAAGTAAAAAGGTGAGGTGAAGATAAAAACTGCAATAACAGTAAAAAGTATCCTTTTACTAACCAATAATCTAACAGTGAGGTGCGGCAAAGTTAGATACGTTAAATACTGACCGATGTAAATTTCTCGATTTCTTAATTTATAATATAGCAAAAATACCCGTGTTTAGCGCGGGTTACAAAAAAAAGGTGTCCTGGTGTGGATGGTGCTGGAAGTTGTAAGTGTGTGATCACTTGAAACTTTTCCAGTTGGTAAAAAAAAAGGCACATGATAGTTACAAATTATGTTGTAAACCTGCTACCGTCGCTTCGCTGCGGAAGCATTGCATATGCAACGTCAAAAAACGCTTTATTTTTCAAAAATAAGCAAATTACATCAAGTAAAACTGAAACTTAGAATTAAGAGAATTAACTAATGTCAAATTTCATGTTTCCCACTAACCAGGTTTCAGAGATATGCGTTATCCTTCAAAAATGTTTGTCACCCCCCCCTCCCCCGTTTACTCCCTTAGCAAGGATTCGGGTTTTCGTTGTTCCTGCATTATTCTGGTGTACATGTGAACCTCCGTGGCAAATTTGGGAACAATCCGTTGAGAAATGGTGACGTTGTTTGAAGACAAACAAACAAACATTCGCGCTTTTTATATAGATAGGGGAGTGTTGTACCTTGGGCTACTTCTTTGAATTATCGTAAGAAAATTCGGTCTTAATAGGGCTGTTGCGGTTCTTTTAAACTCAATTAATTCTTTGATACTTTTTTTTTTGTACACATGTTTTTTGTACAAATGCAACACCCTGAAGGAAACATGCAACTGAAGTGAAACTTATTTAGGAAATGTAAAGCAGGGTCTGAAAAGCAAATGATTAAAATTTGGTAATGATTGGGCATGCCTAGACTCAGCAGCGCCCTCTGAACTATCGTGTAAGAGCTTATAAGTACAGGACTGTTGTGGATCCAGACAAGATTCATCTTCAGTGAGCTGTACACGTGCCTACACGTGCAGTCTGCCCCGTCGACGTCAAAGGGCGCCTTATAAGCAAGCGACAGGTTCGAAGGGGGCCGAATGATCGGCTTGTGTGAAGGAGGATTTTCATATCGTGAAATAACTGCTCTATGGGGCGCAGCAATTTCTACAGTTACGGAATAAGATATTTAAAAATACGACTTGTTTCGTCTAGTCTCAGCTGGACGTTAACAAGTGAATAACTCAAGGATGTTTGGATTTAAATACAGATCTCATTTAAATGACTATTCACTTGTAAACGTCCAGCTGAGACTGGATGAAACATGTCGAATTTTTAAAGTGCTAATTATTTATTTTATTAGTTGGCTTTTTATTTTAACTTATACACACGTTAACAAGTTTCACACACGTAAACATAATAACAATTATAATTAAATTCCCAAGATAAAAAACGATTTCATTGACATAATAATATTATATATTAATAATAATAAAACAGATGATATTGTGATTTTTGGTGAATAATTTTGTTTGATGATTTGTGATAGTCTAAATATGTAATTCTACCTGATGGTTAATAAATAATGAGGTAAAAGGGATTATACATCTTTTTTTCGTCTGACTGTTCATTCATTTGATGTCTGATCTCGTGATAGACTATAACACCGAACTTAGCAAACAAGGAAGTCGTTTAATAACTCAACTATCCAACCAAAAACAAATCGCAACTCATTTGCTATCCTCCTCGTCGAATTTGGTGGAAATCTGTCCAACCGTTTTAGCGTGTTGCGGCGCATAATCTGGTAAACAGGAAAAATATTCAGTAAAACAGTAAGACTACGCATACTCGATCAATAAAGTATTAGCGAAGGTGGTTGACGGAGAAGGGATATAAACCCTCTCAATGCATCTGAAAATAGAAGAAAACCAGTACACCTAGCCCCCGAAGAACACGATTAATTGGTTGCGTGTTCTTTGAAACCGTGTTGTTCGAGACTACAAAAAACGGGATTCCGTTTCAAGTGTGAAAATAAAAAAAAAAAAGCTACGTTTTAAATGTTTTTTGTTAAATATAAAAATAAAATTTTTATTTTTTTAATTCATATTGGTAAACACTTCAAAGAAATTTTGTGTACATAATTCAAATTAACTTTTTAATTAGTTTTGAAAAAAACGTTTTATCTTAAATTTTTTTATTATCAAAATAAAAGAAAAAAATTATAAAACAAATTATAAAAATTATAAAAAAAAACAAAAAAATAATATTTGTATTACTCGAAAATCGTGTTCTTCGAATACCGTGTAATTCGAGGGAAGGTATCCGTGTTCTTCGAGTACAGTCTTGTTCGGGGGTTACCTGTAGTTAGTTTTCGTTGGTAACTCATAATTTAGTCGTAAATCTTCCCTCCCACCTTCCCCCATTATATTTTTCTGAGCACGTCTTTGAACGAATCGTGTATCTATTTTTGCTGCAAGTCGACAGAAAGATACGAAGCTTGTGAAGTTCTAGAGGAATTGGGGAATGATCACAGAATGCAATAGAGTTATTGTTAAATGGATTATTGGATCTAAAGCTCGTATTGGGAAGACTTTTGACAAATGGAAAATTTAAAAGAATAAAAGAATGAAATTGGACTTTCACAAGAGCTGAACAGACAAGAAGCCCAACTTAGAGTCCGCTTTCCTTAAAACGTTATTTCTTAAAAACCTTTTTTCTATTAGTCTTCTTTTTAAGGCCTTTAAAATGATAAAACGGGTCTATAATTTATATTCCAATTATAACATCTACTGAATACGGACATTTTCATTTTTTTTGAAAAAAAAAGGTAATTAAATTCCATCACTTGAATTTTACAGTCACTTGAATTGTCTAAATTTTAATTACATCAAACCACGCACAATGGATTAAGGATTTAATATTCGTAGATATTAGCAGGAATCCACTGTTAAGTTTCCAATGATTTTCTTTGGAAATTTTGTCTCCTTCTCGAGCTAATTCCTCAACAAGAACCCAATTGGAAAAGATTTCAAATAGAAAAAGTTGGTTCGTCCCAAGTCCTCGAATGTGTATATCAAGCTTAAAGAAGATCCACCAGCGGTTTAAATCTTATTACATAAACACGCTTACATGTACAGACTGATGGATTTACTGAGCAAACTACAAAAACACGCAGGCCGCGCGGTTGGCGTTGACACTGGCCTCTCACCTTTGAGTGCCGAGGTTCGGTTCTCGTGTGCGTTTCGTGATGGTGGGCTATCAGCGCTGGGCAGGTTTTCTCGGGGTTCTCCCGTTTCCCCTGCATTTCTCCCACCATTCTTTCTCAGTCTTTCTCTTCGTCTGTCCTTATTTCCGTGGGATAACACAATAGACCTACAGGTCGTGGAGCTCGGCTTCCCTGCCACCCATACTCACCACACAAACATAACAAAAACACGCAGAATAGCTTTTGTGGTGACATATAGGCCAGTAAGCAAACAAACAAAAAAAAAACACGTATGAAATGAACGCTAGGGACGATGTCCCTAATACGACAGCGCTACTATATTATAAATTATAAACCGTAATGCATTATAATGAATATTAAAAGAAAATGCTAAAAGAATTGCAGCGACAGGAAAAACGTTTTAGTACAGTAGAGTCTCTATTATCGCGGGGTAACTATCAAATTTATGGTTTTTATTTTTTTTAAATTCAACTATTGAGAAAGTAATGGAAATGTTGACTTCAGTTACTAGATTATTACTTTATATATTTATAGAATCAGAAATGAGAGCTTTTTTAAGCCAAAATAATTTAGTAGAAAGCAAATTCTTTCGAAAAATTTGCCTGTTTTGAGCTTAAATCTAATTAATTCAAGAAAATAAAAATCAAGAATAGAAGAATATGATTCATTCATATTTAAACTGTCATATTTTCAATTTTCAGATCTTTAGTTGTATTTTTAACACTACAGAACGATTTGAATTTAGACCTACAAAATCATCCCAACTGTAATGTACTGTTCGCCTCTCTGTAATGTAAATATCTGTAAGTATGGACCTGATTCCACAAAGTAGTGTTAAGAGAAAACCAAATTTTTATTTTGAAAGGAAATAAATAGCTCGTGTAACTTTCTTACTCCTAGGTTTGCTTTATGTGATGCATATTTTTCTTTCCACGCCTAGGCTTGTCTTTTAAGTTGGCCTTGTGCCAGGCGTTAGTGACGGAAGCGTTATTTTACGTTAACGTAACATCTCGATCACTGCTAAGATGAAGTGCACTTGTACCCAAAACATGTAGAGAAACTACATGGATTTGAAACAAGGATTTTCGTCCTCCTTTAAAGCTTTCAGTTTTCCAAATATACTAATAAAATAAGAGAAAAGCACGAAGTGTTTCAAAACCTTCCATTTCATTCGAGATACTCTGAGATGACATTGATAACTGTGTTCGTGTGTCCAATCAATGTTTCTTGCTTTACAAAGACCCCGTTACGTATCCATTTTCCAAGGGGAAAGTCTGCCGTTGACATTTTCATTCATTAAGGCTTCTATCGCTTCAGAGGATCTCATAATACCACCGGGTTTTGGACTTTTGCCTGAGGTTCCAGACCTACTACTCAAAATATTGATTAGCACGCCCCGAAAACTTTTTTCTTTTTCTTTTTTTTCTTTAATAAACTACGGCGTATTTGTTGGTTTAAGTAAGAAAAAAAAAAGGCAAGAATAAAAGATATAAAAAAACACTGAACCATTTAAGATTAAAAGAAAAAAAAAAAAGAGCTACAGGCAGACCTTAGAAAATAGCAAAGATTAAAAAGAGCAACAACAACAGAAAATTGGAAATAAACAACGAATGAAAAGAAAAGAAAGAAAAATAAACATCTTTTTTTTCTTTTCAATTTCCATTGTTTATCCTTTTCACATAATATTTTATTTCTTTGATTATTTATTGTTCTTACTGAAGAGCCATTATTACGGTAATTTTTAAATAATAACAAAATTATAAAAACACAAAATTATATTGTTTCTATTATTCATTTTGATTAGCGACTACTTTTCATAAAAGATGATAAAAATATTTCTTCTTGAAAAAATTAAGTAAATTAATAATAAATTATATTAAAATATATTTGGATTTTAAGGTCCTGACTCAAGATGCAGGCGACTGCAAACCTTTTATTTCTTTTATATATTTCTTTTTCCAATGCAAAATTCTGAAAATTTAAATATGAACTTGTGAAGCATCGGGGATTTCTATTTTCTTGTTTTTAATTTTCAAAATATTCTGCAATTAATTAAATTAAAACTCAAAAACTGTCAATTTTTTTTAGGTATTTTTGAGGTATTGCTCGATATTTTCAACTCAAAACAAATTTGACGAAAACCTGATAAAAAATGTGCAAAATAATGTTTTATAATTAAAATATTTATTATTGCAATAGTTAATTTTTTAAAAAATAATTTAATCTCACAATTTAAAAAACAAACAAACCACAATTTTTATTTTTGTATAAACTAACTACTGCACTAATAATAAATATGTTAAATAAAAAAAAAATATCCTACATTTTTTTTTTTATCATTTCAGTTTTCAAATGTTTTTCAAATACCGAGTAATACCTCATAAAAACTCAAAAAATTAACTTTTTGAACTTTAATTAATTGCAGAATATTTTGAAAATTAAAAACAAGAAAATAGAAATCCCAGATGCTTCACAAGTTCATATTTAAATTTTCAGAATTTTAGGTGCATCGGAAAAAGAAATATATAAAAGAAATAAAAGTTTTGCAGTCGCAAAATCTTAAGTCAGGACCTTAATATTAACATCATAAATTAACAAATTAATCATCTGTAAGATTCAACAATTGTTATTCAAACAGGTAGTGAATATTATAAAATTTATCAGTTTCCTTTCTAAATAGTTAGTATATTAATTTACCATAACAGTGCTAATAATGTTTTATTTGGGTTTTTTTTTTGTTCTAATTTTTTCAAAAAATTTCAAATTTCAAAATTAATAACAGCTCATACATTGATGTGTAATTTCCATCCACCATTCAAGTTTCAGTTTTGTAGTATAAATAGTTTCTGATTGATTGCTGCTATGATGCCAGTCATAACTTAGACTTCTTATAAATAGGATCAAATCTATATAAGATTTTTTTTTTAATAGTGCTAATTATATAATAGTTTTCAACCTCTAGGATTTTCAATTTTGAGTTGCAGCCTAAATGACATTGTTATCTGTATTATTAATAAAAACTGTGCGTGCGTACGTCCGCGCAATACTTGAATTGCCAACAATTGAAGCCCGCATGCGCATTGTCAGGCGACAGGGATATTGTAGAATGGCCAGCTCAACTGCGCAAATATCAACTGAGCAATGTTGAGCATGAATACAGTGTGGAAAAGTAAGGACATCGGACAGTGTTTCCTATTGCATTGTATGGATGCGAAAGTTGGACAATGAAGAAAGCTGATTGGAGGAGAATAGATGGGTTCGAACTGTGGTGTTGGAGACGCCTATTACGAATTCCATGGACAGAAAAGGTTACAAACAGGGAGGTTTTGAAACGCATGAAACCTGAAATTTCACTTGGCGGGAAGATAAATAGAATGCAGCTAAAATATTTTGGACATGTGTCACGATCTGATTCACTCGAGAATGCTATAATGTTGGGAATGACGAATGGAAAAAGAAGGCGTGGTCGACCGAGGATCACATGGATAGACACCATTAAAGCAATCACAGGCCTAAGTTTAGAGCTGTTAAAAAGGAAGGCACAAGATCGGAAAGAGTGGCGAGAGATGACCCATCGAATCGCCAAGGGTCGGATGCGGCTGAATGGTTAAAAACACACATAAATAGACTTCAATATTGTACTGCATGTGGCTCTTTACAATTTAAACTTTAAATTTATTATTAGTTTTAAGTTGCAGTTTTTAGTTTACTTGATGTAATTTGTGTTATCTTGTAATTTTGAATAAATAAAATGTTTCCCATTACATACGCGAGGATTCCGAAGCGGCTATATTTAATTAAAATCGCAATATAAGTTATTTCTGTTCGAATATTTAAAAGTTGTACATTAGATCAGAAGTATAAAATTCTTAGTAACTTTTTGTTATTAAATACAACTGATTATGAAATACTTCAACATCAAAAACAATTATATTTTTTTTAACGAAGACCTGCAATTAGTAGTCAATTAATCAGTCCAAGTATTTCAGCGACATCTATTGTTAAAAAACGGAACTAAGCTATTCGAGCAGAAATGAAAAAAAAACGCGATGTTGTTTTTGTTATTGCAATTCTTTAAAAGATATTTTTTGTAAGTTCAACACTTCTTTACGCATCAAGTTCATTAATTGAATTTTTTTAAATTCATATTTAGAATATTGTTGTCGTCATTTGGATGATCAAATATTGTGGTGATATCCTTATGTAGCAAGCATACGTTGGTGGTATCAACTTTAACTTTTTGAAGACCTGGTACTTATTAACTTTTGCTTATATTTACTTCTACAGTAAATTGTTTGTTCTATTTATTTATTGCTGTTGTCGTATTATTTGGCAGAAAGGAGATGTTATCCCCATGTAGACTTTTCCTAGTACTAATACCACCTTTTTCATTTTATAAATGAGGCAAAAATAATTTCCTTTCTGCGCATGCTCTATTTTAACAATCCTACTTAAATTTCTGGATTAAGACCATCATCTCCAAGCTGTTTAACAATGTGGATTCCTAATGAAGTTAGCTGTAACAATTGATGCCAAACTGATGGCCGAACATAAGGAATTGTTACATTTATAAGTGTGGCTATAGTAATAGCGGATCCGATTGATTTCGTTGACAAATAAGCAATTCCACATTGCCTCCTAGATTACAAAACTCATTTAATCTACATTACCATTAAGTAATATCCCGATCTCAATCCTATTAAGGGTCTTTGGGTAAACTTAACGACACCTTCGCGGTAATTACACCAACTAGTTTCGGGGAAACTCCTTGATGAAAGATTATTTTAATAGCCACAGACTTATATTTTTATGATCGCCGATATGGCGCCAAGCGGACCTAATGGCGAAATGACCCATAACTCCAGGACCCTAAGAAAGCAATCACGATCTTTTTTGTGTGTTGTTAGAATTTTAACACTTGGCCACAAATAACGTTATTAATTTCTAATCACTAAATACTAGAAATATAAAATAAGTTTTTTAGCTCATCTTAGTCGTTGGAGCCACAGAATAGGCAAAGCATCAACGATATTACAGTCAAAAATCTGTAAAAAATATATTTCACATTCTAACTATATATAAAGTAACTAAAATAACATAGAACAAAATTTATCCCAAAAATAGTAAATTTGAAATGTATCTTTAGTCCTTGTGAGAAATAAATTATATTAAAAATTCTAATTTCAGTGCAAGGCAAATGCCTCCCCCCCCCCCCCCTTGACTGTACGGGGGGGTGGGGGGCCATGCCTGCTGGTATTTAAATTTTAATTTTTAGCCTATTTTCATAGAAAAGTAAGGCTCACGAAATCAGTCAGTCAGTGTGTGTGTATCCGTCCCTAATAACTTCTGAATCATTGGATGGACCTTCATGAAACTACACAATTAAAGACTAGATACAATCCAACTTTTGTATTTAAAACCTTTACATGTAGAGAAATTAGCGAGAAAAGGTAATTTAAAGATTTTTCCTCTTAAAAATGATAAAGTGCCGAAAGACTGATGTCTAATAATGAATATTAATCCGTGTACGAATTAAACGGATTAATGCTCATTATTCGTAAACGGATTTCCGCTAGCTTTGATATGATTAAAATTATTCGACTTAAAGTCAATATAAGTAAATAAAAAAAAAAAAAAAAGCCAGCTTATATGCATACGTCCACAACAATTGAAGTATGTAGCAATTGAATTTAATTGTTTTTTAGAAATGAAAAAGAAATCTACTATTTAAATTCAGCAAATATTATAATTTAAAAATTAACACATTTAGCGATCCATTTGGATGCTATTGTGACAGCGACCAAAATCGGTAGCTATTGCGTTTGTTCTGTCTGTCCGTCCGTGTCTGTCCACCCCTAACAACTCCCGAAGGTCGGATCGACAAACGGATTTCACCATCGTGTTCTGAGGCCCAAACAACGTAGGACTGGGGTGTTTTCAGGGGCCAGCGCTCCTCCATGTTCGCGATGTTTGGCATTATTTTCATTGGATTTCCGCTATTAGCTTAAATGTATGAAATGAAACCATCAAACTCAGTTGTCAGATTAAGCTTGATGCTTAAGGTCTTGTTCTCGTATACTGTAGGTTGTCGGTTCGAATCCCTACATCTGTTATTTTTTTTTTTTTTTTTAGTTGGTGATTTTCTCTTAATCTTTTTTTTTTCTCAATGTCCGCGTGGATTTTTTTTTTTATTTTTTCTTATTTCCCTATTTTAATTGTACTTTTTTTCTAACTTTTTTTTTCATTTTTCCTTATGTTAATATACTTTTTTTATTATTTTTAATTGTCCTTAAATTTACTTAGCACAAAATTATTTTCCCTTGTTTTCATTTGTGATTAAAAAAAATAAAAATAAAATAATAAAGAAATTTTAAAGAATAATTATTTAAGGGAAGTGGGAATTAACTTTTTAAGAAATTCATGTTTTCCTTTTTAACAGAACACTTTCTTACAATGTCCCCTTCAATTAGAGCATTTCAATAGTTTATTTAAACGATGCTATTTTTTGTTGAACGTTTTATAAATCACTTTTTTTTTCTCTCTCCTGCTGTTAATAATAAAAGAGTAGGTTGTAGTGATTAATGGCAGCATTTCTCACTCGAGAATGTTCTTTGGTCGCCCGAAATGACCACAAGGTTTTCAGGTTAACTGAACTCTGACTGAGAGGGGAATGAAAGTGTTTTTTCAAGCTGAACCAACCACCTACGAATCAGGGTTCGGTAATAATTGCCTTAAAGTCCTCCCTTCGAAAAATATGCAAATTCAAAACAAGCATATCAAAGAAAATAAAAGCGCTACATTGAAAATGTAAATACAGTGCTATAAATTTCTAGCGTCGTCTATCTGTTACTGTAGTGAAATGTATTACTACGAAGCGTTGTAGGGGGATTTTTCAGTTTCCAAGATCAAAGCGTTTAAGGTTTAGTTTTAATCAGTAATGTTTTAACTATTAAACACTTGTATACAGGGTGTTTCGGAAATAGTAGACAAAGCGAAGAGATACGGGTTACAAAGGTCATTTTGAGTCGAAAATGTTCTACGACATTCTGTTGTACAGGCCATAGTTTTAGAGTTAGGAAATGAATGCTTTGGGAATGGTCCCTAATCAAAGAAAACTCAGTTCACATTAGGAAGAGTAAGTAAATAAGGTAAAGATTTAATGTTAAAAGCAATCCGGATAACAAATGTCATGACTGAAAACAGATAGGATAATGAAAGAAAATGCTGAAAATGGCCTATTTTAAGCACGCCTATTACTAATAATAGATCTCTTGCAAAACTTGTAGATAATCTATGAAAATTTGAAAAGGTTTTGTCATGAAATGTTTGTTTAAAGGAATTTAAGAACGAAGAGTTTCGAAAATTAACAGGAGTAAAAAGAGCCACGTTTGAAAAGATGGTAGATATCTTAAAAGAAGCAGAATTTTCTAATAAAAAAGTTTGGAGGAAGACCCCCATAGACTGAGCTTTCTTTGATTCGGGACCATTACCAAAGCATTCATTTCGTAACTCTAAAACTACAACAGAATGTAGTAGATCATTTTCGACTCAAAATGACCTTTGAAACCCGTATCTCTTCGCTTTGTCTACCACTTCCGAAACACCCTATATATTGATACATGTGTATGATAATAACAGATGACAGATGTTATGAACAGAAAACGACGACAAGTGAAAAAAACCTGTAAAAGAAAAATGTGTAGCGTAATAAATATTTTAATTGCCTACGTTCGTCTATCCGTCGCTGTGTTTGAAATAGAAAACTGCCATCTTTAAATGCAAAGCAGCAAATCGAATTTATCCGCCATGTTGAAAAATAGTTCTAAGCATGTGTGAAATGTAAATAATCTGACGAAATAAAAGCTGTGTTACACTGTAATATAAATGTAGAACTAATCTTGTTTTATTTTTTTATTTTTCTTATTTTTTTTTATTTAAATATCCAGCTATAGGCCTTTGTGGTACTTGGAAGGTAAGGCTCCAGGCGTTCCGCGATCAAGGGGTAGAAGCTGACGTCGGTTGGTCAGCCTGACGTCTTCGTGCCTTTAACTTCTGGGAAAGAAACCAGATCCCAATTTTACAGAGGGCTCGGTAAACCCTAGGAACCATCTTGAGGGGAAACAAGGGAAAAATCCCCGATCTCCAAAGGGAATTGAAATCGGCTCCTTCAGCCATCAGCCCAGTGCCATACCACTGGATTACTAGTCCACATTATTTTTCTTTAGTTTATTTTTAAAACCATGTACTAAAACCCAATGTTAGACACTAATTCTTCTTTATGGGAATTTTTTGCTATCTTCACTCGCTAGTTTCTCAAAAGGATTCTCACGTAAAAAATTTAACATTTAAAATTTAGTTAATCTATTCTTAAAATGCATTCTTAGTTTCAAGAAAATACATTCAGTAGTTCAAAAGCATTAAGGTGCCACATACATCCAAACACATAAAGACTGACTGTTTACATGAGCCTCATTTCGCTATTAAAAATCTCTACATAAATTTAGGCCAAAAATGTTTGTTCTCATAAAAACTACTAAACGATCTGATTGCGGTTGTCACCATTCGGTAGCAACAGGGATTGTTTATGGTCGTATGGCACCACTTAACTACCTTAGATGCTGAAACAGTGAAGGAAAATACTTTATATTCCCTTACAGAGATTACACGAATTAGACGAATGCGTTTTTGGAAATCGAAATTAAAACATAATTTCACTGCATCTTTTCATTGTTGCGCTTCACAATTATGTAAATTTTCATTTATGAGTTTCTGAATCATTCAATTTTGATGCGTTTTTCTAAGTTTTGTTGAATGTTAAATTATTCTTCTGTAAGGTTTCATAAAGATTTTTTTTATCTCCCGCCAACGGCTATCTACGAAGGACGACTTTTGCAGTTGTACGTTTTTTTGTACATTTTCTATTCGAAGTTTATTATTTTTCCTTTATGTATTTTTTTTTCCTTCAATTCTAAATAAATAATTGCCATTTAATTATTTATATTTAAATAACTGTTAGTTAATTACTTACTTGCAATAATATCTATCTATATATTAAGCTCAAAAACGATATTTAAATGTTTGTTGTTATTTCTTTGTTTCCTAAGCAACGTAGGATCCTTCGCAAGTTAGGCGAATGAAAACAAATCAGAGGTCACTTAAAAAGGAAAAGAATTAATTGTAAGAAATAAATTGAATAAAAGAAATCAACCAATATCTGTTTCAATTTAATATCAAAATTCGGATTCTGAAAATTCATAAACTAACATAAAAAGTTAATAATGTTGGCTGAAAGAAAAATTATTTACGCAAGTTTTTAACCTTTCAGTGTTGGCCACAGCAGCGCCATCTTCCTGTTTGTCTAGCAATTAAAACAGCATTTAAATGTCAACGTTAATGTGTATTTCCTTTGTTGTAGTAATTTATTGATTCAGGCAATGCGAAATTAAAAGAAAATGTACATTTAGGAAGTAAACTATAATTTGCTCAAGGGATTTTTTTAACAAATTATTCCCCAAAAAGTAAATAAATAAATAAATAAATAAATAAATAAATAAAATAAAATAAAAACTAAAATAAAAAGAAAATCAGTTTTCCCCCCTTACCTACCATGGCTAAACGATCAAAAAAAAAATTAAAACTTTTCCCTAAAACTCAAATTTCGGATAGAATAAGATTTACAGAAAATTATTCATTATTTTTACATATTTTTAGTAATTTTAAAATGTAGTAAATATTATAATCTTTATAATTTTAAGGACGGAAAGTTTATAATGTCAAAAATTGAATTTATTGATTAAAAAAAAAAAATAATTCGATTTTTTATTTCATTCGAAGAAAGTGATTTTTTCAAATTAATTTTGTTATTTGATTTTTGACTAAAAATAAGTTTATTTTATTATTACTGATGTTTTTAAATCTAAGTTTTGATTGTAGATGGATGAACAATAATATTTAATTATATCCTCATCAATTGTATTCAATGTCGAGATATTGTTCGGTTAAGATCTCTCAGTTTTATTCATTGCGAAGGTTGATTATATTATTTTATATTTTCCTACAGTGGAGATATATTTAGTTATTTATACCTGTCAGTTTCAGGGTAGACTAACCATAGATGTATAAAATATTTAGAATTTGTAAATTTACAACTTGGTTCCTAGAAGTTTCTATTTTCAGAATACTGTAATGATTTTTGGAGAACAAAATTTTATAGCAAAAGTAGGATACAGCAGCACATTCAAACAGGCTATTGGTTTTAGTTTTTTTTCGGGGGGGGGGGGCTTCAGTCTATCCGCCCCCCCCCCTCCTCCAAATAAAACAAAAATTAAAAATTTATTTGTAGAAAGGCCTGCTCGGGAAACCTGTGTACAAAATTTTTTTTTTTTTTTTTTTTGGGGGGGGGGGGGGGGGGGGGAGTGTAGAAGCGCCCCCCTCTAAAAAAAATAATAATCTGCTTAAATATGCTG
The DNA here is from genome assembly GCA_023159025.1 of Thereuonema tuberculata. Classification (NCBI taxonomy): domain Eukaryota; kingdom Metazoa; phylum Arthropoda; class Chilopoda; order Scutigeromorpha; family Scutigeridae; genus Thereuonema; species Thereuonema tuberculata. The sequence continues at coordinate 1,173,742 of JAFIDM010000007.1, forward strand.
CTGTATCGTGCTATTACGATAAAAAAAAATAACGTTATCTCTGCAGCTAACTGAAAGGATAATAAATGTATTATAACTAAATATACATATGTCGACTTTTTTGTTACTTATTTATATACAAGTGTATTACAGTCATGCAATATAATATAATAAAGAAATAATGCGATCTTCACTAATTTTTGAAAAAAAAAAAATATAAATTAATTGTTGTGAAATGGTTGTGAAAGTTTGTTAAAAGCTAATTCGATGTTTATGATTGACTTTACTGTAGTTCGTTCCGCAGAAGACTTGCAGGAACTTATTACTTTGCGTAATTCCGCAAATAATACAGTACGAATTCAAGGCTTGTGATGGAACTGCTATTCGTGAATTTGTCGAACCCCGCTTTGTTTCCATTTTTATCAATCAGTGAATGCCCATCTATTAGTTTATTTTCCAAAGGAAAAAATATGCTGTTGCATTATCCCCGATCTGAACATATTTTAAAATCTAAATTTTAGTCTATTTTCCAAATTCCAAAGGAAAATGCAGTATTGCATTATTGAAGAGATGAGCCCGGGACCTTATGTTAAGCGCTATCAGGGCCAATGGTATAAAATGCTATTCAAATTCTTCTTCCCACGAATATACCTGGGGCACGGCAGTGCCCCCGCCAAGACGAGCCGAAGGCAGGAAGGGCACTACGTACCTTTTCTGGAAGTGTTTCGTCGTATTTTCGAACCCTCTTAGCTTCGGCCTAGATAATACTAGAGAGCTCAAATTTTCAGGATATGATGCAGTTATCAGACTAATGAAATACGCTAAGTTTCATTTATTTAGCTTTTATACTTTAGATTTTATTAATACCTAAAATAAGTCGATTCCGTCACTGACTGACTGACTGACTGACTGACTCATGATCATCAAAACCTCTAGGGTACTTCCTGAAGTCCTAGAAAGCTGAAATTTGGTATGCAGGTTAGGATTAGCACACAAACAACAAAAAAATTAAGAAATCCGTAACTTTCACATTCCAACCCCTCATAAAGGGGGGGTCTGGTTATGTATTATCGAACCCTCATAGCTTCGGCCTGGATAATACTAGAGAGCTCAAATTTTCAGGATAAGATGCAGTTACCATACTAATGAAATACGCTAAGTTTCATTTATCTAGCTTTTATACTTTGGATTTTATTAAGATCTGAAATACGTCGTACCCTCAATGCTTCGGCCTAAATAATACTGTGTAATAATGTGATTTCTTATAAAAGTGCAAACAGCTTGTATATACAAGTTGACCAATAGAAAAACAGAAAAGTAGGGTATTGAAAAAAAATCCATTTTCTAAATAATCTTAAAACGAAATTTAGTTGTAATAGATAATCCCACCCAAAACATTTCATGTAAAATAAGTTGCCAAGACTCACATGCTCATAACGCTTTCACTGTTAAAAAGTTATCAGATCTCATCTTACAAAAAGAAATGAAATCCCACCCAAAACATTTCATGTAAAATAAGGGGTTGCCAAGACTCGCATGCTCATAACGCTTTCACTGTTAAAAAGTTATCAGATCTCATCCTACAAAAAGAAATGAAATCCCACCCAAAACACTTCGTGTAAAATAAGTTGCCAAGATTCACATGCTCATAATGCTTTCACTGTTAAAAAGTTATCAGATCTCATGTAGAGCCAAGCCCCTCACTATACATGCCTAACTCTAAAAACCCTACTATCTTGGTCAAAAAGTGTGCCTTGGTATACTCCATATCCTTTACATAACTCCATGGGATTGTCTGTGTGACAGCTACGAAACGGCCAAGGCATACTTTTTGACCAAGATATAGGGTTTTTAGAGTTAGGGCTTGTAGAGTTAGGGGCTTGGCTCTACATGAGATCTCATATCTTTTTAACAGTGAAAGCATTATGAGCATGTGAGTCTTGGCAACTTATTTTACACGAAGTGTTTTGGGTGGGATACATATATACATTTCTCTTTTTGATGATTGTTCCTATCTTCAGACCCTTATACTCACATTGTTTTTAGAGCTTTTGCCACAAACATTTTGTAGCTTTTTTGGCCTTTGGCTTAACTACAAATAAGTAACAAAAAAGTCGACATATATTCCTTGGATAACTGTCGATAATTTTGAGCTTTTCAGCTAAACCTTTTGTGGATACTAGATACCATTAAGGAGTCGGATGGTATTATCAAGCGCTATTCACCAATCTCGAAGTGGTTCACTTTTTGGAAATACATTTACTGCGTGGATGCTCGGCAGAGATATTTGATTTTTCTATTTTAATTAAGTAATGAAAGATTGACTTTTTTTTTTTTAACCAATCACAGTACAGGAAATTTTAGAACAGAGAATAAGTAGATGGGATCTAAACGCATTTTCCAAAGTTTTACAGAGGGCGCCATTCGTATCCGGAGTCGTCGGCGAATTCTGTCCATAGAAACCTATAGTAAAAACACCAACTTCTCAATCTAATTTTACCTTTAAATCTTAAATATCTTCAATAATTAAATTATATGCTTTTATTCTACAAATATACTATTTATTTCAATAATTTTTTTTCATTTCAACAAAGCAATAGTTTATCAAAATAAATAATTTATTTTTAGGCATGAAAACGCCGATCAGATGGAAACAATGATTCATTGAACACAATAAAATTTAAAGAAAAATATTTTTTTTTTTTTGTAAATATATTTATTTTATTATTAAAAATCTAAAGCCTTATTTTTCTGTAGCTTTTAATTAATATTTTAAGTTCTGCAATTTCTTTCATTTTTTATTTTTTACAATAATTTAAAGCTTTTAAAATATAATATTATTCTTTAAAAAAATGAAAAAAATTGTCATTATTATTATTATTATTATTATTATTATATTTCCAGGTAATTTTTAATGTCCTAATTACAAAATAATTATATATTAACAAAAATACAAAGGCAGACAAAATTACAAAGGAAGCTCGAAATAAACAAATAAACTTAGAAATTGTTATTTATTAGTATTTTAATAAGTTAGTTGGAAAGTCTGTGTACATTTTTTAAAGGATTATATTATTATTTCTATTCAGACGTTAAAAATAAAAAAAAAAGTCCTTTCTTCAGATACAACAATATATAAGATACAAAGATATGATGTGAAATAAATAAAGATAGGATACCAAAATATTTTCATGAAAATTTCTGAAGCCAAAGGAAGAAAAAAAAGTAGGAAGTGAAAGAAGTGATTTATTTTCCAGAAACCAAATTAAATTGGATTATGAGAGAACTCTAATAAGAAATTATATCATGTTTCTATACATTACTCTCATTTTCATTTTATTTTCATTATTCAAGTGTCTTCTTTTTTCATAATAAAATCGAATAAAACTAATATAAACATAAATTCAGGGTAAATACGGCTATTATTTTTTTATTAATAGAAATAGTCAGATAAAAAATGTTAAGGTGTTAACAAAAAAAACTTTTTAATTATTTAAAATATTAATAATGTTAATGTAAGCTTCCTTTGTAACTTCATCCTACCTGCAAAAAAATTATTTTATAATTAGAAATAACTAGTCGGCTACCCGTCGCTTCGCTCCGGAAGCCTCCCTTATGTAACGGAAAACAATTTTTTATTTATTAAAAAACACACACACACACAAATTACATCAAGGAAACTAAAACTAAAATTTTTTAAAAGCTTTTTTTTAAATTTAATTTTTGATGTCTATATTCTCTCAATCTACGACTGCTTTTAGAACCACCTTGTAAATCATATATCTATGATATATTTTTATTTTTTACAGAGATTAGAATGTAGGCCTAGTGGTCTAATGGCTAAGACGTCTAACTTCTGAGCAGTATTCTACCTAATAGAAATAGTGCATCTTTCTTTCTTGACTATCTTTTTTTATTTATTCCTATTGATACTTTTCAGTGGTTTTCGAGTTAGAAATAGTGATGGTTTTTGAGTTACAAGTAGTGATTTTTCAGTATTCTATCTAATGAAATACTGCTTCTTATTTCTTGACTCTTTTTTTTTTTTTTTTTTT
>JAFIDM010000007.1:1177875-1193769 GCA_023159025.1 Thereuonema tuberculata
TTTTTTTTTTTTTTTTTTAGTCCAAATGATACTTTTCAGTGGTTTCTGAGTTACAATAGTGTTCAGTGAACTATCTAATAGAAATACTGCTTCTTTCTTTTTTGAGTCTCTTTTTTTATTCTAAGTGGCACTTTTCAGTGGCTTTTTTGTTCCAAATATTGATGGTTTCTGAGTTACAGATAGTGATTTTTCAGTATTCTATCTAATAGAAGTATCGCATCATTCTTTTTTGACTCTCATTTTAATTATAATTGTCACTTTTCAGTGACGTTTGAGTTACATTTATTGATGGTTTTTGAGTTGCAAATAGTGATTTTTTCGGTATTCCACCTCAAAAAAAGAGTGCTTCTCTCTTTCTTGACTCTGTTTTCTTTACTCCAACATCTGGCATGTACACCCACATATTTTTCAATATCACATAGGATTTGGTTAAGTAAGAATATTTAAAATATTGCAACGTTTCGGCAATTATTGTTCTAATTATCAGTTTCGAATTACAAATAAACTGACTGATGTGAAATAAATAAACAATGTTGAGATTCAAGAAAAAGATTGAATACATTCCTTATTGATGGGGGAAAGGAAAGGAGATATAAGTCAAAAAACCATATGAAGAGAGTTGTAGTCCCTATGGCCTAATGGATAAGGCATCTGACTTCGGATCAGAAGGTTGCAGGTTCGATTCCTGTCGCGGATGTTTAATTGTAAAAATTATTTCTATTTTCCAATCTCTCAGAAAATTGCGCCGGACAGACAGACAGAAAGATAGACAGACAGACAGAGAAATAAAAGATTTTAGTAATATAGATTATAACAACAATAATAATTAAATACTTTATTTTTTACTACTTTTAAAATAAAATATTAAAAGTTTTAAAATATGATACAGAACTTAAAATATTAATTAAAAGCTACAGAAAAATAAGAATTTAGATTTACAACAATAAAAATATAATGACAAAAAAAAAATATTATTGATCGTTTGTTTACATCTGATCGGCATTTTCATGCCTAAAAATAAATAATTTATTTTCTAAACTATTGCTTTGTTAAAAGAAAAAAAAAATCGTTAAATAGATAGCATATTTATAGAATAAAAGTATATAATTTATTTATTGAAGAATTTAAGAAATAAAGGTAAAAATTAGACTGAGAAGTTGATGTTTTTAACATAGGTTTGTATGGTCAGAATTCGCCGACGACTCCGGATACGAGTGGCGCCCTCTGTAAACAAACTTTGGACATCCACCCATTAAAAAAAGGGTGAATGCACAAAAATGGCGAAAAAAAAATTATAGCAACAATAGTTTTACAGTCGATGTCGAAGTAATCGAATTTTAAAACAACGGAGTTCACAGAAATATCTTTTTGTAACTTCGTAAGTGATGGGAAAATAATAAAATACTATTTAAATCGGTATTAGAACAAAATCGGTATTACTTAAACACTAGTTTTACAACTTTTCTGAAATGCAGAAAGTTTCGTTATAAAAATTACAATAATTGTTGAATGTCGCTAGGGCGGCGCCACTGTCGGTGACAGTGCAATCGTGTCGTAATGGCGATGCTGGGATTTTTATACGTAGTAATTGCTAGAACACTAAATTATGATCTCAAAAGTAATGGAAGACTCCAAACATTAAGAAAAAAAAACAAGCAAGGAAAAGTCACAGAAATACAGATAACTCACGTATCGGCTTTATTTTTGGTTTTAAATAACTTCATTTATCCAAACGGCATCCTAGTACAGCTGTTTCGGCTGTCACTGATTATCATTTTTAGAATTAAAGTACACTTCACTTTAAAGTGAGTTAACGGGAATGGTGAAGCATGGTTAATCATTCCAGGTATCGTACTGATATCTTTTGCTGAAAAACTGAACTATTGTAAACATATACGCGAATGAATGTATAGTTCGCGATGTAATTTAGTATTGTAATTCGTTATAATATATTTTAATTGTGAATTCAATTAATTAAAATATTAATTATTATTTATTAAATGTTAAATAAATAACAAAATTGATATTGTCTTTTTGTTTTAATTCATTTTTTGTATAACTGCTTCGACGACTTGCAGACATGAAGTATTGTGGTTGTTCCTTCATATATCAAACATTCATTGGTGGCGAGAACTATAATAAATCGATGAAGTCAAACACTTATCCACACACGCTAGTGCGCTCCTGTACAGAGGAGCTCCACTAGACTCTGAAAACAGTGCGTTCATATAATTCAGTTATAGTGTCTATTAACGCTTTTCAATGAAGAATTACATAATTACTGCTTTGAATAACAACTATTCCAATCTTTCTGCCAATTCTTTCACTTAACTGAATTTCATTGTAGTTTGTTCGTAGCCTTTTGAAGGAAGAAATGCAAAATCAGAACCGAAGTCTATATCTAACATTTATTGAAACTAAATTTTTTTTGAGTTGTGAAAAATGATTCTAAAAATTTCAAATTTTATATTATAATTTTACAAAGGAATAAAAAGGGATAAAAACGCACAACAAATAAAATCATGTTGACTGGCGGGGATTGACTAATTGCCCTCTAATTTTTTTGAAATTATTCTTAATGTTTTTGATGTGAAGGGCCATTCTATGTTTGTCTTTTTGTTTATATACTTTACATGGCCCTTCTGATATCACATTGTCGGAATCAGACGTCGGAATCAATGTACAGCCTTAAATAAATAATAAAATGTGCACGCGTTCCGCGGCCGCTATGAATTTCTTTTTAGCGCATAAAAACAAAAAATAAGCAGATAAATGTTAATAAACATCAATGCGAGACCAAGCTGTATACTAAATGACATCCTAGTACAGCTGTTTCACGCTAATATGGCGATCATCAGCTAGGAGCAGTCACCAGTAAACAACGAGGTCTCGATACATAGGTCAATAGGAAATATCATCGGAATACCATCACCTGCAATGCTTAATAAACAATCTTTATTTTATTTTATTTAAAAAATGTTTATGACCTCGTTGTTTACTGGTGACTGCACCTAGCTGATGATCGCCGTATTAGCGTGAAACAACTGTTCTAGGATGTCATTTAGTAAACACTTAGTCTCAACCATTGATGATTATACAGTTTTAGGCATTTTGTATGTTTCTTTTTAGGCTTAAGGAAATTCATTTGAGGCCCAGCCAAATAGAAAAATTTGAATTTTCTTATTTATATTTTTAATGTGTATTTATTGTTTTTAGATTTAATTTTTGGTGGTATTGAATTCTTCTTCACCATTAAAATTATAATGAAAATGTAATACAAGAAAAAAATTGGCTTAGAATAATTATAGTAAAAGACTAGATAATTATACGAAATATAAACTATTTAGTCAAATTAATTGAGAAAATTATGAAATAAAAAATTGGAAAAATATCAGTTACATTAAAAAAAAAATAATAAATAATATAATTGATGAAGAAATACTAAATTTCTAATGTTTTTTTAATTAACCAAATATAAGAATCTATCATCACCTAAAGCACAGGTATACATCGAATAGTGAACATAAACAAAAAACAAAATATTTTTTACTTAGTTAGCCATTCCGTTGACGTATTACCATTACAAGGAGCTCTATAATTTAAATTTTTTTTTTTTATGTAATATAAACCAATCTTTGTAATAATTTCCTCTTCTTTGTCGGTATACTTTACATTTTAAATTCTTTGTCTTAATCATGCTTTCTTTGGATCTCTTCCAATACAGATCCATGTCAGAGGTTTTCAAAAGAAAAATAAAACGAATGGAGACTGAATGGATTAGCGTGAGAATTTCATCTGACCGTCAAAATGGACGAATAAGAGCGCAATTTGACGTCATTTTTCATAAGTTAATGATCATTGCATTTAGAAAACTTATAATTTTTTATTATTGTTATTTACGATATGAGGGTCTTTGAATAATGAACGAAGAAACAGACAGTGAACAGAGTTCAATCTTTTTCCTCATTAACTTGGAACCTTTTTTTTTTTTTAAGTTGTTTGATGACTCGGCCCCTAAATTTACATAAACCTTAGAAAGAAGTACAATTAATCAGATCAGACACGTACACACTGTAAAAAAAAATTATCGTTTTTGTAACAAGTAATAACTGCTTTTTTAACAGTCTCATACTGTAAAATACAAATAACAGAATTGCACCGTTACTTGAAAGTCTCGCCGTAGTCTCGCTGTTGCAACGTGAAAGTGTCAGAATCACGCATGTGCAGTGTACTTTTCTTTGCGCGGAAAATTGAAGTTATGGCGACCCGGCGTTTTCATTATATTTAAATTCTAAATCCATTCAATTGCTTCTGTTCCATCAATAATTTTTCAATGTATATTAATAAAAACACGTACCGAAATTCATTTAGACAAAACAACTCTCTTCAAAAATAGTGAAGATTTTCTATATTTACTGGCTGTACACATGCTTAAATTGGTGCATGGTTTATTGAGTTATCGTATCTAGAAGATATCATTAAAAACAGACAATGTATATCAAAATGTGAATGTGGATATTTTGAATTCAGGTACACCTCTTTTACTTCAAAAAAAAATTAAGGATATCTATTCACATAGGTAGACAAGTGCGGGCCCGGTGATCATGTGCTGCAGATTCAATTTCCCAGAATGTTTCTTCACCAGTGAGGTCCGAGGATTCACCCGGCCCTCTGTAAATGGCAGTTAGTTTTTTTTTTTCCCCCGGAGTTAAAAAGTCGGTCGGACTGATCCAACTTCTTGCCGTTGGTCGTGAATCCTTGGTGTCTTTACCTCCACAGTCCGAAAGGGCCTCTGTGAAGTGGAGAAGCTAAAGATACCATTACACTCTTAGCTCTTCATTTGATCTACATTAATTCTTTATTGTTTCAATTAGCACTGGCATAAGAAACATCAAATGTCGCAGAAAAAATATACATTTAGAAAAGTACCGAACGTGTACAGGACGCTCATAATATGGACCTCCTTTAAACTCTACTGGATATGGTTTTTAGCGACCCATTTGGGGTCAGTTGGCCCTCAGCACCGGGGCCCGGCCGTCAAAAGGGCACTGGCTGAGATCTTAACCGAAAAAACAAATTATGAATTAGTCTATCACTTCTAGGCTTTTTTTTTTTTAATAATAAGGCTATTTTATATAAATATTTTTTTACTTCTGTGTCTGCAAAGAGCTATTCTGCATTACAATGTTTGCATAGAGCGATTTTTTTTTTAATATTTTTTTTTTTCTAAACGTCGTTTCTAAACTTTTGGGTAGAGCTGGTAAGAGTAGAGCTGTTGATATATTAAATTAATTAAAAATAATGCCAAAACTGTGCATGGCATGTTTAAAAGTGAGAAATATGAAATCATGTGGTGTTTTGGTGATATTTTTAGCTAAGAATCCATGATTTTGCCCATAACATGATAGGGGGGGGGGGCTGATACTGCATTTGGTACCTGGGCCCTGAATTTGATGTAGGGGGCTTGTTTGGGAGCTATTGTGATAGCGACCAAAATCGGTTGCTACTGCGTTTGTCCTGTCCGTTCATCCAGGGTGTCTAACACACGTAACCGGGCCAGGTCTAACACGTGAGACCTCGCTATTTACAGATGACTACTCACAGCTGATGATGGTCCATAAGCGCGAAACGGCCGTTCTTAGATATCATCTTGTAAACACTTGGTCTCAAGTATTGTTAATTACACAACAAATTTACATTCAGGAAGAAAAAGATATTGAAAGAACTTAAGCTTATAAAATAGCAAAAGGCAAACACACATGAGTAAGTTCCTGTTTTCTGAAACGATAATTAAAACCTCATTTGTCCTATCGATACAGAGGTTGAGGAAAGCTAAAATAAAAAATATATATTGTTGTATTAAATGTAAGCAAATTATAATAATAATAATAGGATTTATAATAGGCTTAATTTATCATTATTTGCTAAAATTGTCTACTTTCATTTTTTTAGAAACTTTTTACTATTGTCCTCCCAATGAATGATGGCCGCCCTGTTTTTGTGAGATCTGCGCATGTATCATCAATTAGTCTGGTCAGGCACTTCCGTCTGATTTTATAACAGGACGCCGCCATTACGGTAATCGCTTGTTACTTTGCAAAAGAGCATTGTATTTATAAATAATATATATTTATTTATTTAAATAAATACTATTGTTAGCAACTAGTATTGAAATAACGCTAAATAGTGGAGAGAAGTTTTAATTTGGCGTTCTCAACATGTCTTTTTCAGTGAAAACAGACTATGTCATCCATTGTGACAGGAAAACATAATTGATCAGCTACCGAAAAGGCTGCGCAGTTCAAACTTCCGCCGGTCATCTTTCATTTTGAGAACAGTATTTGTATTTACAATTAGGAACTAATACATTAAAAAAAAAAAACATTTTTCAAAAAATCTGCACTTCTTGTTGCGGAATCCAAGTTCGGACCCCTTCGTCAGGTGACAAATGGAGGAAACTGAAAACAAACCTCAGTTTTCTAAACTACTCATTTCTTGTCATGTGATCAAGATAACTTATTATTATTGTCAGGTTGCAGGGTTTATATATATATTTTTTTAATATTCACATCACAATTACTTATAGACTGTAAGACGTTAGTAATAGAAATCCCTACTGTAACATTTTTTTGTTGTAATATTTGTTTGTAACATCTTTTTTTTAAAATATGTTTTTTTATAAGTATGGTAGGTCCCAATTCTAAATATTGAATTACCTGACGAATATATTGGAAAATTGGTATTTGTGTTCAGTACATGTTACATTTTGAATATAAATGTATGCTTTTGCTTTTATATTATTATTTTTTTTTAAATTAAATAACCTTTTTAAATAAGTTCTTTTGAATTTCTTGTTTCTTGTAAGAAAACCTCTTAAAATATAGAGTATTACTCATAAAATCAAGATTTCACATTGCTTTTTGAAAATTTCTGTTAATTTGCTTTTTACTTCCGCAGAACTTTAGCGGAGTTATATATTCTTAACTGCGTTATCAAGAGAGCTTTCTTGTTTCTACATCAAAGGCCAAAAAAATCCAACTATTTTCAGTATTTATGTATCGAGATTAATTGGAAATTCATCTAATGTAACATTGTACAAGAGTTTATATTTGAATATTCAGAGAAATATAAAAAACAAAATACAACTGCTATTGATACGATATGTGCGTTTTACAAAATAAACTAAACGTCGACACATAATACTTTAAGCTTTGACCTGATTCTATTACAATACCATTATTTTTGTGTATTTGTGCTACGTGATATTCTATCTCTTACGATAATTTCGTTAAATTTGCTACAACGCTTAGCCACGTCTGCATCTGTAATCCAATTGTGAACAACAGTGGCAACATATCTTCAAAGATATCGTATTTTGCCGTAGCTCTGCTATATCATATTTTATCTGTAAAGTATATCTTGAAATAATATCTGCTCTATTCTGCTCCAATACCCGGCAAACGATGATGGACGCTGTTAAAGAGGATGGCCGGGAGTTGAAGCGAAGTTGCACCATATCGATGTTTAGTATCGATATGCTTCAACATCGATGCTTTGACGACGCGACTTAAGGGTGATTTTCTGTCGTGCCTTTGAAATCGAAACATTCTTTCAGAAACTGCTTAAAATAAGTATTCCGAACTTTTATTTGTTTTTTAAGAAGAACAATTAACAAGAACTTAGACCTTCGTTTTTTGAGTAACGAAAAATATACATTTATTTTAAATTATAATATCTGCTGAATATAAATATTATTAATTTTCCATTTTCTAATCCGCATTACTTAAGTTACCTAAATCAGATTTAATCGAATCAAACCATAAGCAGTAGACTAGGATTAATTCACATTATTTAAGACAATGAAATATTAATAGAAATAGAATACTTTTTTATGCAAATAAAAGATACTTACAAAAAAAGGTAAAAAAAATGTAGTTTACACTTTTAAATATGTCTTTTTTTTTCCCCTTTGACCCTTTTATCATAGACTTCTTATTTGCATCAAGTTGTTATCTAGTGATAAATGAGTTATATAGAAATAGGATAGAAATTCATTGTTTAGATTCCAATGCTTTTCTAAGGGATTTTTAATCGTCTTCTCGCGCTAATTTTTGTACAAAAACCCATTTCGAAAAGATTTCAAATATTAAAGTGAAATCATGTTTAGTCATAAAACATGCATATCCCGTTTCAAGAAAATTCCTCTAACAGTTCAAATGTTATTCGTGTATCATTGCAGGAAATAATAAGCGGATAGGATTCTAAAATGTATCGATATTTTAATGTATAATTTAGAAATGGTACCCTTTATTTTAGCATGTGAAATATTTTAAACTATTTAAAAGTATGTTCATTAAACTTTTCTATATGGTGATGGGCCGTGCTGGCGTGGTCGTGCGGTCTCGGCGGCGGCCAGCCATGGCGTCCAATGCGCCAGTTCCTGGGTTCGAATCCCGGCAAGGGCATGGCTGTTTCAATTTCCTTTCCTGTGTTGTCCAGCCTCTTCTTCACTTTCTCTTCGGTCTGACGTCATTCCTTAATGGCGTCCTGGGGGAAGGCAACGGGAAACCACCCCCAGTATCTGTTCCCTAGTTTATCTACGGCTTCTCCTAGGGGTTCGCCCTTCGGGGGGTCACTAGGTTCCGTAGACCGCGTAACTTCGTATATACGAAGATCGCACATCATGATGATGATGATATGGTGATGATACGGCATGCATTTTTTTCTGTACAAACTTTCCTTGGCAACTTCCTGTCTTCACGACAAAAACTCCTTGCGAAAGTACCTAGATTGTTACACTTGATATTTGCAGTTGTAATTATTCAAACACACTTTTATAGCCTTATTAATCGTGGTGTGGGCCCGGTAGCCGAGCGGTATGGGCGCTGTTGGAGGTGGCAGGTTCGATCCCCGGCCTCGGCGGCGGACTGGGATTTTTCCACGCACCATTCTCCTGCAAACGGGTTCTAGGGTCTATCCAGCCCTCTGTAGAATGGGTATCGGTTTCTTTCCCAGGGCTACAGGCGGGCGAGCGTTGGGCTGACCACCCGACCTCATCTCAGTCCCGAGTCACTGAAACATTAAATACGCCTTACCTCAGCTCCCAGCTGGCCTTAGTAGAAAACCTAACTTATTAATCCTATCGTACAGCGCTATACGAATTCCTGTAAAGTGATTGAAGCCATTTACTGCCGAGTTTATCCATGTAAAAATTATACATAAGATTAGAGTTTATCTGTATTGGATATTATTTATTTATTTCGGTACCACAGAGATACACTGTTTACCAGGGATTTTTCGCAGGTTATATCTTCTTCAGCTCGGGCAGCTTTGAACTAACAACCTATTCCAACTACTTGCGATTGAACGAAGAAACAGATTAAATTGTTAAATGCGTTGGTTATTATTTCTAGTAGGTAAAGATATTTCTAATAGGTCTCTGCTTTCCATCATGTACTGGGATTGTACGTGAAGGGCTGTGGGGAGGAAGGATGGGGGCATTATCCAAGTCGAAGCCTGGAATACCAAAATAATCGTGCTCATGTTTTGAGTTGGACCATAAAGTATCGTGCGAACTTTTACAGAATCAATCTAGCCGTTTAAGCGAAGGTTTTCTGGGGTCACTTTTGAGGGATCTAACGTAATGTAATGTGATGAGCGTGGGTGGCTTGACAGCCGAGCAACACGACCTGAAAGATCTATTGTACTATCCCTATGATGGAGAGAAAGACTGAGAAAGGATAGTGTGAGAAATGAAGGGGAAACGGGAGAACCCCGGGAAAACCTGCCCAGCGCGGATCGCCATCATCAACGAAACCCACATGAGAACCGAACTTCGGTACTCATAGTAAGCCATCACATGATCAATCAGTAACCATTAATAAATGTATAACGCTAACTATTCAATTCAGTTACAATAAGAAAAAAAAAAGTTAACAGAAATTCAGGTGGAAATGAAATAAAACGAATCACAGTTTTAAAAAACAGCAAAATTTTTTAATGGACATCACTACAAATTAAATATTATGATAAGGTGGAAAGTAAGCAGTTTTATTGTTAGAGAATTTAAACACGTTATTAGACTTGTTTCGTAATTTGAGGCAAATTAACTTTAGAGCGAAAGAAGATTTTACTTATTTTCAACAAATAAAATAAAAGTTATCGAGCAACTTTCGAATTTCAACAATCAAACAAAAGATCCATTTAGTCGGAACAAAAGACAATAAATTTGTAGCATTTGTATGTAATTTACGGAATTCACTTTTCGGAAGTCTATGGGTAGTTTTCAGCTCCTAGGGGTCAAATTCCAAAGAAAAACAAGGAGATCACCAAAAACAAGAGATTTGATAGCAAATGATATGAAATGTTATCATTTTTATGCAATTTTCAAATTTAATAAATTTTTTAATAATTGTGGCTTTTGCACAATATCTTATTGGGACTTTTTTTTAGTCTATTCCTTATCAATGTATCAAAAGGAAAAAGAAGATATAACAATCAACAGCAGCTAACTCTAAAATTTCAGTTTCCTAGGGTATGTAGATAACCCCCGAACAACACGGTACTTGAAGAACACGGGTTTCGAAGAACACGGATATCTTCCCCCGAATTACACGGTTTCAAACTACACGATTTTCGAGTAATTCTTTTGAAAAAGAATAAAATACATATATTATTTGATGTAAAATTACAATAGCTTAAAATCTACTTTTTTGGATTAGCAGGTATTAGAATTTGAAAATTAAATATTGGATTTTCGTTTTGTCGATTTTACGATTTAAAAAAATGAAAGTTTAAGGAAAATGGTCTTCAATTCTTTCAAACTTCTTATTTTTTTTTCTCCGATAAACATTGAAGAATATTACCTGCATTAGATCAAATCTATTCCCCTGGCATATATATACAGTAAAACCCCGTTATTACGCTCGTCAAGGGACCATGACCTACAAGCGTAATAAGCGGGATAGCGCTATAGACGGGGAATGATTTATGAGATGGGGAAAGACTTTGACACCATTTTACAGGAAAGATACTTGATTCTGCAATGGATACAGTGCAAATGTGAGCTTATTTCCTATTAAAAAAATCTGTGTTTGTGGTTTGCCGTGTGTGTGTGTGTGCGCTACTGTTATAAATTATGACATTTTCAATGCGGTTCAAGTAACTATTAACATCAATTGATACACCACTAGGAGCAACACTAATATATTTTCGGAGCAGATTTAGTGCAATGCCCGCTATTTCAGGCGCCTTTTCTTGAATGATTGAGCCACTTAATGGCACTGGTGCATCACGGGACTGATGAATCCATTCAATTAGAATTTCCTCGGCATCTTCACATTTTCCACACTTTGCTTTTTTACGTTTGCAACCACCCTTCGCTGCATTGGTAATTTCATTCTTATTTTTTATTATTGTTCTCAGACTGGATGATGGAATTCCTAGAGATTCTGCGAAATCCTTCTGACTTAGTGTAGAATTCTCGTCGTACTTATGGAGAATTTGCAATTTTTCACTTATAGAAAGGGATTTCCGCTTCGACATTTTGCACTACTGTATTACAGACACGCACTTCAAAGAGTTCAAAGATTCCCTCCTACCAGGGAAAAAAAAAGAATCTTTGTAGTGCTATATTTCTTTTCGATACAAAATTTCCGATTTAAAAAAAGCGCTACAAGCGGGATTTGAAGCGTTATAAGAGGGTAAAAGTATGAAGAGTTGTAAAGAAATTGCCAGGGACCGCATGAAAGAAGCGTAAAGAACGGGATAGTGCTATAAGCGGGAGCGTAATAAAGGGGTTTTACTGTATTTTATAATCATCGCAGTGGTTCTCGAGTTCTCCCAGAATGCAGCGCATATCATCGACTGTAGTGTCCTGTCTAGGCATGACAGACTGAAAACAAAATGGAACTTTTGTTCAAAACTTCAAGAAAAAGCCATCAACAGTCAATCCAGGGAGATTATTCTTACCGTTGATCATTTTAAAAAAAGAAATTCAATTCTGTTAACGAAATTACTCGTTAACGAAACGATAGGTTTTCATCAACAAGAACATTTGCTTACCTGCGTAACGGGTAGCATTAATAGTGGCGAAAGTAAGCGATGATAATTTACCAGAGGACTCAAGAACCGCTGCGAGGATTATAGTCGATTGTAAAGAAATTCAAGACTTTCCATTCATTTTTTTAAATAATTATCTTAAGCCAACATACTTTCATGCTCAAATATGTTACAGAATACATTTCGGGACGAAATACTGTTTATACAGTATAATTCGCATTTTAGCAAGAAAAACATACATAACAGAGATACTTAACTCTACCAAATTACTCTGCTGTAGAAGTATTCTAACTTAGTTTCATTTACATTAAGGGTCTTAAAATATCTCCATCTTTTTTCAGACTTCGGTTCAACGGCTGTCTCTCATTTTATAAGCCTTGGAAACGCAGTCTTTTCAAAGCCCGGACTTCAGTAACTTTACCAGCTGTGTACGCCTAGTGGCTTATTGGAATTTCCCACTTTTAAATGGCAGGTGATTTCAATCCAACGCTGTCTTTTCATCATTTCAAGAGCTTTTAATCTCATTTTCCAAGTGAGTAACAACGAACAGGGAATCTTTTGTATTTCTACAGAAGATTCACGGCGTAAAGAACAGGTAAATTAAGCAAGATATTGAGTTGCTTTAATTCTGCCGTTAGGACTTCATTATTTCGAAACGCCTACGAATTTGTGAGGACATCCAATTATTTATTGAATTTATCAGTAATAGAATCAATTGACTGAACATGCAAAATCCTGCTTATCCACTTGAACATTTTTCTGCTTTGTATGCGCATCACTCTAAAACAGATGGACGGATTTTTACAAAATTGAGTACGATGGTTATTTACGGTCTAACTTAAAATACAGGTACTTTTATTTTGCTCTCCACTCTTCCAATCACTCTAATGATCTAATTAAAATTAATGTTCTGTCTTGTCTGCGTGTATTTGTATCACGTTAAAACTATTAGACGGATTTCATTTAAATTTGCTACACATATTATTTACGGTCCTCTATATAACGTAGACCCCTTTATTTTAATCTCCACCCTTCAAAATTGAACTCCGAAATCCTCCCTTCAAAGTTAGACGGATTTCTTTAACAGTTGATACAGTAGACACTCGCTAATCCGGCACGTTCGGGACTTCGGCAGTGCCGGATTACAGAGCGCAGTCTAAAAATAGCCGTTATTGCGAGGATAGCGGAAATACCGCTAAAATAGAGATGTTAAAAATGTTAAAAACAAAACAACAAAATATATTTTTAAGTAGTAATATATTTTAATACAGCGCCCGGAAGGCTTATTCAGTGTAAAAAAAAAAACCTCAGACCGATGCCGGATTATTGAATGTGCCGGATTATCGGATACCGGATTAGCGGGGTTTTACTGTATGCTGTTTATTTGTGGCTCAACTGAAAATATGAGTCTTCACTTCTATTAATTCCTCAAAATTGACCTCTAAGCTCTGCAAGGTCACAAGATTTGCAAGTTCTACGCTATGGATATCTATTTTTAATATTATTGTAAAACAGACACAAGAAAAGTGATCAAGTGAAATAGTAACTGAAAAGAAATTTAACGTGCCCGATGATTCAAAGAATTGAGTAAAGCAAACGAA
Source organism: Thereuonema tuberculata (assembly GCA_023159025.1). Taxonomy (NCBI): domain Eukaryota; kingdom Metazoa; phylum Arthropoda; class Chilopoda; order Scutigeromorpha; family Scutigeridae; genus Thereuonema; species Thereuonema tuberculata. The sequence continues at coordinate 1,191,537 of JAFIDM010000007.1, forward strand.
GGCACAACGCTACAAGAAAGGATTCGCACCCAGAGTTGTCACCGGGAAGAGACTGAGTGGACCGTTTCGTCCTTTTTAGGACTCATCAGCCAGCCAAACTCCACCGATGACAGACTCAGAAGCTTTCCCGGGACTCGCTCCGAGAGCGGGAATTCCCCCCGAAGAAATTCTAATCAAAACGGTAGAGTTTGGCTGGCTGATGAGTCCTAAAAAGGACGAAACGGTCCGTCCCAGTCTCTTCCCGGTGACAACTCAGGGTGCGAATCCTTTCTTACAGCGTTGTGCCTTCGTTTGCTTACTCAATTCTTTGAAATAGTAACTCTTCACATACAGTACTTCGTAAATCATAAACGTTGAAATACAAAAGCAAATAAAATAAGTATATTTGAAACAGCTGTCCCGGAGCTCCGTTAATGAAGACCCAAAAGTAACTTTTTCTTTCAATATTAAAAAAAAAGAAATTTCACACACAGTAGGATAGTTAAACTACGTGTAATGGGAACTGAGCTTACATCGCTTGGGATTCAAATTTTATGTTAAACTACAAATAAGCATTACACCTAATTTTTTAAGAAAACCTGTCCAGCAGTTTTAACGTGATCCTCGTATAAAGGAAAAAAAAAAGTGAAGTTTAAGTGAGACTGTGCAAGCTCAGTTAATAACAGTTCTCCTAAATCAATTCAGAAACCATTCGCACATAATTCTCCAGACATATGAAAAAAAAAAGCCACAAATGAATTTAATAAACATCTCAAAAAGAAAAAAGAAGATTGTATGACTTGATCATAAGGATTTCATGAATTATTTACATCCCCTGGATAAAAACGACTTTTGTGGGGGGTTTTTCTGCAAAAACACATCAAAAGAAAACCACGTTGACAAACCAAGGTCTTCGAACATTAATAACATATACATTAATAACTGAATGTTGGTATTGGATTAAAGACATTTTTTTTTTCATTCAAAAAGAAAAAAAAAAGTCAATTGACTTTGTAGCAAACAGAAAATCGAGTCTCGTACAATTTGAAATATATTAAATGTTTGCGTTGTTAAAACGACACTACTTTTGATAGACGCACAAAACTCATTTATTCAACCGTTGTAATTCAAGGGTTAAGTCCAATTTCCATCATGGCCTCCTCGATATACCACTGGCATTCAAATGAGCTTCCAGGCTTGTTGCTGCCCAAGCATTAACCGTAACCCGGAACCGGAAGTGGCGTTATCGGATCGAGGGCCGAATATTCCTTCTCAGCATAGTCTAGATGGACTCCAATTTTTTCCAATTTCCATTATTTTCCTGACCCGATCAAACGGCATCTAAAATCCGGCGTAGCCTGGACCAGAAGTCAGTTTTTTTTCCCCAAACCTCCAACCGTAAGGAGTTCAAATAAGGAACGTATCATGGGGCTCCAACTCCCGGTTTGGGCTGAGGACGGTGTTTTTACACATTTTACGGAGTCGCGAAAAAGACTAATATTTATTGAAAATTTAGCAAAATTGTACAAACGTTTCAGAAGAATTGTCGACTAAGTATAAAAAGTAGTTAATTTTTAAGCTCTAAAGATTGGTAATTACAAACTGAACAAAGAAGTTTTATTGACTTGTGAGCAGTGAACTTAAATTAAAGACACTTAAAAAATATCAAAGATCTTTTCCTTCTACAGTATTCTCTCGATATCTCGAAAACCTTGATAAGTCGAAAAATTATTTTTCCCTTGGTATTACATATTAATCTAATGTTAATTTTAATTCTTATGTCGAAGATTTATTCGACCTTGTTATGTCGAATATTTTTCGAAGTAAAAAATGAATTTTTCAGGAAAAATCGCCGTTCAGTTGTGTCGAAGCAAATAGAGGTATTTTTTAAGAAATTATAGCAATGTAAGGTCATTGTATTTTACTAATTCTTTTCAATTTAAAGTAATTATTTTCGACTACTTTTAAAAATTAAAATTATCATTGCTGTATTTAGACTTATTGTTAAGTATCATTACGTATTTATACTTATTCTCATCTATCAAGACTCTAATTTTTAGAATATTATTCCGTATCTTGTGTTTTTACGTGAATTTTTATGTTTTGGTTACGACCTTCTTATCTCGAAAACTCGCTATCTCGAATTTTTTTAGTGTTCCTTCGACTTCGAGATATCGAGAGTATACTGTAGTTAAGAACAAATCTAGATTTTTTTTATTAGTGAAATGATTTTTAATATATCTTTGCACTGTAA
>JAFIDM010000007.1:1195608-1216463 GCA_023159025.1 Thereuonema tuberculata
AAAAAAAAAAAAAAAAAACCCAACAAAATAGTGAATCAATGAGTAATTATTAAATTAAAAAAAAATATGATTACATTCACAAAGCAGGAAAAGGAAAAGAAGCTAAAATAATATGAAGATATAATGTAAATAAAGGGTTTCAGAATCTATAAATAATAAAAAAAAAGAAACACCTAAAATTTGCGTTAATTATTACTATTAAGTGAAAGTTTCAATCCTTGGGTTTCCCCAGAAAAAACAATATGGCGGATCAAGGACCAAAGCACATATTGTCAGCGTAAAGAAGTGTGCTAGGAGGGTTAGGGATGTGTGATTGTCCATGAATTACCTAACTATGCGTGTGTGTTGGATACCACAGCCTTCTGGAGTTGTGCATAAGTGTTTTTGTGAAGTCCTAGTGTGCTGAGACTGTGGTGCAGTGCGTGAGGTACCAGACCAGTGGCAGACAGGATGATGGGTACAACACGTACTCGGTCCTGCCTCCACTGCTTCTGGAGCTCGTGTGCTAGATCGGTGTATTATTATTATTATTATTATTATTTCTGCTTTATTTTCTTGGTAGTAGCTTAAAAATAATTCTATGGACTATTTGTAATGTTAATTCTAACGTCCTCCTACAGCAACTCCTACGGGATGATAAAATATTAGATGACGAATCAGTTAACTCGAATCAATGAATTCTGAAATGCAGGGAACCTAATGGGTCTTCATGATTATACCCACGTTAAGAAGGCTTTTTTATTAAAATTTAGGTTGATTTCATTTTTTCTTTATAAATATTTTGAAAGTTTTTAAATTGTGTAAGTTCTTATTGTACGATGTTTTGTTTAATGAACTTTCAAATTGGTCACTTTTGATGGTCAAGTCCTGTTAACATCCCATTACTGTAATTAAGAGCACATAAGTCAAATACGATTATCGTAACGTCAAATCTACGTCAATACACCTGTCATTTATGAGATGCAGCAAAAAGATAGCATAATTAAATATGCATCCCATTTATTCAAAATATCTCTTGAAAATAAAAGCAAACAAAAAAATCAAAAAAGTTTGATCATCTTGCATATTCATTCTGTCTATAGGGTTTCTCCCAAACGGTGGATCGAAAACCGCGTCTTCTAAGAGCAGCCGTGGGAATATTGTTCTTCGCTCCAACATCAACGCACTACTAGTCCGAAGACTCATTGGCAACTAACACCAGAATCAGTACAAGAATAATAACCCATAATTCAGATACCTGGATTACTCCATTACAATTATCTCTTATTCGAGATCCACGGGGTGTAGCTATTTAATAAAATTTTAAGCGTCACCCAATTTAAGATTCCTTAATGTAATGAACAAGTTTGCTTGCCAAGCCAACTTAATTTAATTCTTGTAGAGGTAAGAGATTTTTCAAGACAAAACTCGTTGCAAAACCCTCTTTGAAATGAATATTCTTTATCAAATTCTAAACCATAATAAAACAAAAACTGCTATAGCATTAATTTAGAAATGGATGCTTTCTTTTCCTCTTTAAACCCCACAAAAAGTAAAATCTTATAATTTTTTAAATAATAATTTAGTAACATTCAGGGGAGTATTGAAGGGTTAGTTGATTCTTAAAGCTCCCTATCATTCTTAAAATAAGAATATTTGAAGACGTGCAAAAACAAATTTAGCAAAGTCCCCTCAAAACAAAAATCAAAAACACGCCACTGTTATCACAACAATAGTTTCAATTTCAGTTAATTGAAATATCAAAAACAATGATTGTTGTTATGTAAGGTCGATAAAAAAAAGAAATCCCTAATATCCGTTAAAATTGTTTACGTCTGAAGTAAATTGATTAAATTCTAACAGGAAAACAATAATGTTCTACAACCCTAAGAAATCGAAGAAAAATTGACGAAAGGTTGCCCTAAAATTAATATTCTTTCAAAATAAATGGAAAAGAAATATTTAAAACTTAATCTTAAGATCTCTTCGTCGTATTTAACTATTAAAGTGAATTTGTAAAACGATTGATTCAAATTTGCCTGAAGTACAAGGAACTAAATAATGAAATGTGAGGATTAGAATATCATTATAACTGCAGATTTTTCTTTCTTTTTTTTTTTTTTTGTCACATGACATTGTAGAGTGGAAAACAAAGTTTAAAGAACCTCTCACTGAAAACTTCAACTTAAAAGAGGTGAAGCATTAATTTAAGATTTGGAAATCCGATTTTCGGTGGGAGATGTGACGGGAAAAATAAAATTTGACCGAAAAACAGCCCCGGACTAATTCGAAGTATTAAAAATTCGATTTAAACAAACTGAACGTGGAATTAGATTCTGCTCCGTGAAAATTCGAAAATATTTTTTTTTTATTAAAAAAAAATATGAGAAAAAGTTTTATTAAAAAAAATAAAAAAAATGAATGAATGAGTGTTTAAACAAATTAGCAGTTGGTATTAACTTAATTTTATTTTTATTAATTCCTTTTATATATATATATATATGTTTTTAATCTTTCAATAAACTTCTAAATAACAAAAATATTTTTTTAATTTACTTTTGTAAGATATAAAAGAAAGAAAGTCGATAAATTTAAAGTTAAAATTCTTAGTTTTCATCAAATAAAGTATTATATTAAATGGATATATTTTTTAATAATGCCAAAAACAATACAAATCTATATTCTTCCTCTAACACTACGAATAAAATTAATTAAAAACACTTTTTCAACGAATATTTGTAAGACATCATCGCTCTATCCTATTTTTTACAGTAAAAAAACACTATTTGATAAGGATATGAATAAAATTCTTACTTTCAAACAGCAGCAGTTGTTGGCCAATGTCACCATTGCCTTGTCCCAGTTTCAACTGCTGAGTGTCGGAGCTCTCGCTTTTCCCAGAATTCCGTTCACCGGTGTTGCTAAGCGATGATCATTTGCGCCCTCTGTAATCCGATTACACAACTACTCCTCATCTATCATTACGACTACGGGAAGAGAAAAAGAAAAGTTAATTGTGATTTTGAAAATGTGAAATGATAGAACAAAGGAATTCAAAACGAAAATGAAAAAAAGTTTTGATGCTGCAAATGGACGCTATCAATATTGTATGCAGATATAACACAAAAATACTTTATTATTTATTATTTTCGTGACTCTAATGATTAACTTATTATTTTCTTTCTTTTTAAATTTTGGTTATTTTTATTTCATAAAAAACAAATAAATGTATTAATAAAAATAAATAAACAACCCCATTGCAATGTCAGTAACATTCAAATGATTTGGAATAAGTCTGGTTTTTAATATTCCGCTTTCTGTCAACGTTAATGCTAAATAGTTCCAGAATTACCAAATTAAGTTTTTCAAGTAAAATAAATTGGAAAAAAACTAAAACTTTATAATAAAAGAACTTAAAAATTTGCATTAAATACATCGGTTACGAAACAATATGAAACTGATCAATCTTAAAATTAATTATTTTTCAATTTGGTTAAAAATAATTTGTGGAATACTTCAATATTTATTTTATTTAATATTATTGACTTATTATTTTCTTGAGGATGTGAAAAATCAGAACAACATTACCGCTGTGAATTTCAGCGTAATTTGAATTTTGTGATTAAGGAAAAATAATTTACGTCTGATTTTTTTAAATTTATTTAATTAAGTTTAATATTAATCTTAATTTTCGAGAACAATTTTTTTCAACAAATAAGCCGTTTTATGGATTACTCTGCTGAAAACTTGACTGAAATTTTGCTTTCTTAGAGCTGAAATTAGTAATCGTTTCTTACAAAAGCAATCTCTCTATTTATTTATTTATTTATTTATTTATTTATTTATTTATTTATTTATTTTTCCTTATTATGGGCCAATTGTCACATCTTACTTTTCAACTACTTGACGATGGTTATGCCCTCTAACGACAAAAAGTGTACTCATTATTCATTTAAAAAAAATCAAAAACAAAGTAGGATAGCGATTAGTAAACCAATCACAATGCTTCGCAACGGCTTCTGAGCCACCTTTACTTTAGAATAGACTGAGCCGAGGTGGTCTAGAAAATGCTCGCGCGAGTCTCTTTGCGACCCCATGCTATCTTACCCACTCCTATTTATATGAAATAATCATCATTCTTAACTCAAACCTTGTTGATACACTGAATACCTAATAATGACTTAAAAAAAAAAAAAAAGTTGAGAAACTGTGAAAAGATTTAAAATGGTTGAAAAAAATGAAGAATAAGAATTGCCCATGAGGGCATCGAACCAACGACTTTCGCGTTCTTAGCACGACGCTCTAACCAACTGAGCTAACAGGCCACCTACAACATTCAAGAAATCCCAAAACAGTCGCTTCCTAAATATCTACTTTAAACAACGTGATGCTAATTTTAGGAAAATAAAATAGTTATCAAAATCCCAATTCTAAGATATTACATAACCAATATCTCATAATGTCATAAGTTGAGAAACTGTGAAACTGTGTAAAATGGGGAGAAAAAAATTGAAGAATAAGAATGGCCCATGAGGGGATCGAACCCACGACCTTCGCGTTATTAGCACGACGCTCTAACCAACTGAGCTAACAGAAGCCGTTGCAAAGCATTATGGGATACGTGTCCACAGACAGACAAATCGGGGATATAAGGAGTCTTTCAGAAGCCTAAAAGCAAGCAAGCAAGCAGTAAGTTCTTAAGAGGTTTCGGTCAAATATTCTGAACAGTGGCTGATTCTATTGTCTTCTATTTATGAGATTTAAGAATTAAATTTTGAATAGCCTTTATACAGATTGAATTTGTGAAAATCTTTTAATTGAAATCGCTCATTTCAATCAATTTTTGTCTTGGAATCTGTAACTTAATTATAAGTTTACATATATATATTATAGTATATAGTATGTTTACATATATAGCATTACATATGTAGTAGTTGAAATAGTTGTGAGAGTAACTGCATAAGCCTTCGCCAAGTCATTACGCAAAAAGGATCATTTTTTTTCCCCAGTGCGCGTCATGTTACGCTAGCTGGCGAATCAGTTATCTACTCGTGTTTCTTTTTGTTTTAAATTTAATTCTTAATTAAACACAATAACACAAAAATCTTAATATACACAATCACACTACAGACCACGAACAATAATTATTTAGTGTTAATCAATAGTTAATCAATTATTATTGATAATTGTGAGTAGCTGGTCGACGACATAATTCACCGTTGATTTTAGTTACAAGTCCAAAGATTTTCTATGGCAAATATAATCTGCCGAGACTTTGATATGATCTCAAAATATTTGCCTGACGTGTTACCATTCTTAATAAAAAATTAAACAACCGATTATTTTCATTAATTCATTAATTCATTCAGTTCACGCAATCGCACATCGCGTGAACGTAGTTTTAATTAACTATCTCTAGAATCTAGAATTGATGGATATTTAGAGCAATCTCTTTCGTGACAGATCCTTGGCACAAAACTGCTCGATTATCCAAGAGATTAAACTAAGAGCGTAATCTGCATTCTTTCTGTGGGTTCATGGAAATTTAATTCCCACACATCTCATCGTTTCAACAAACAAACCACTCAAAAATCTATCCTGAAACAACTACCAATATTTAGTTACTTATATTCTCTTATTCAGTTCATAGGAAATGTTAATATATCAGAATACTTCAGAATGCTATTATTGTTCTATTAATAATTAATATTTCACAAACTAATCGTATATACAATGAAAAGATGCAAATGTACGCGAGTCAAACAATTCTTTCGATTGCTACATACGAAGTCTCAGCACTGGCATTTTACAACACCGATGTTGTCGCCTCCTAGCAAAAAAGTCAATAACTATTGTTTTTTTTTTAATTTTTGAAAAAATTGTCATGAAATTAAACTTTACATAGTCAACACCAATCGATTACGGTAGTAAGTTCTATTGTATCTCGTCATTTTTGACATTAGATAAACTTATCTGTAAATTAGAAGTCATCGAGTATTAAGCTGTCGCATTGCTTACGAGTAGTTGGTCCCTCAGGGACCCGGGCTGAGGTCGTAACAGAGAAAAAAAAAATATACGAATTAGCTTATCGAATCCAGGCTTTTTTTTATGTAATTAAGTCTACATTTTATGTAAACTACTTTCATGTAATCTATGATTTTGATCGTAATATGGGTGTAGCGTTACTCCAAGTTTAAAGTTTACAATTGCAGCATCTATGTTAATTTGTTAGCAAAGTATTGTCATCTGAATAATCTCTTTACTATCTACTTGTGTTGTAATTTATAGGATTGCATTAAAGAAAAAAAACGCACTAACATAAAGTTCATAAAAAAAACACTTGAAAGTTTGCTGATTTTAGCTAATAAAGAAAAGAAGTAGTTCCCTAAAAAACTTGAAATTCACTTTCCTTAAAATATAGTTCTTGAAAACGGCTTTGTATATCCCCTATATTAGTATAGAATTTCCCAGTTATTCGCGACTTATTATTTTTTTCATTATTTTTTTTTAAAGATCTACTGAAGTATGACCTGACGTTTATTTTCTTATTTTAGTGGTTCGGAAGTTTATGTATTAAATAATGGAGCACTTTACCAACACTTTGTAAGAAGTCATCATAAAGATCTTGCAAAAAAGAAAATTATGAAATGCAAGACAAGCTGAGTAGAGGCCGTCCCCACTCAACGAGTACTCGTTATCCGTGTCTCCGAGGTTACGCGGTCAAATAACAATAGAACAATATTTAAAAATGATCCTAATTCTACAGAGGGCTGGGTAGACCATAGAACCCGTTTGGAGGAGAATGAAGCGTGGAAATCCGCCGCCTCCCACCCGCAAGCCAAGCGAGTTGCCCTCTCAAAAACAACCAAAAACACTTTTACCCAATACTGGGTAATTTACTTAGGTTTGGGAAGGAGTGATTTAACGTGATAATTTTCAGATCCAGTCATTCTCTTTAAACGAAGACTGTGCCAACAAAACAAAACAAGAAACATACACACCTACATTGAATAACGATACAATACGTTTTTCTCGAAAACTATTCAATTCCGGACCCATGTTTGTTTATAGGAACTTTTTTTGATTGCTTTCGTGAGTAGAACCTACGGCTCAATTTTTGACCCACCTTTTGGAATCACCCTGTATATATAAAACCATTCCACGATATTTCGCTTTGAGATTGATCCATTTTGGATTCTCAACCTCCTTAATACTTAAAATAACGTATTTATAATGCATCATTATTACAGTAGATTCTCTTTATATTTCGTCTGAAATACACAACATTTAACAGACTTCCACTTGATTCTTTCAGAAAACCTTTAAGTTATGAAAGAACGTGAAGCCTATAGTATTTTTCAAAAAAGAAGGGTTTGCCATATAAGGCCATATCGATTTTGTCTCGAACAAACGTCACCAGTCATGACGTCATCAACTTGAACTCCGAGCAGTCAGTCCAAGATGGCGTCATTTTTTGATCGCATAAGCGTGACCAAGAAAGGACAAACTTTGCTTAGCCAAGCAAGGGGAATAGTGTGGAGCGTTTGTAACTGTTTCACTTTTAATTATTATTATTATGTATTCGTAATGTTTCTAAAATTCAGTTACGTATTTTAGCAATAGATGGCGCTGTTACTTCCTGAAAACATCAATCTATAAGGAAATTATTATAAAAGCTCTTCTTTTATGAATTGAACTGTAGTTACCTTAAAGTGCAACTTTGAAGGGAAAATAATAAATATCAAGTCCTTTCAAGAACTTCAATTGATCGCAATTTAATTGCTAGTATCTCATCATTCAGGGCAATAACGGAAATCGCCAAGTTAATATGGGGCTTAATTAACCCCCTCCCCTCCATTTACTAGTTCGACTGAACTCCACTGGTCTCTCATATTCAAGAGAGTTATTTCAGCCTGTCGACTCTGACCTCTGAATCGCTTTCGCAGTTCAGTTGGAAACTTTACTGACAGTCGCTGATTGACTTCTTAATCGTTCCGTAACCAACACAGGCAGCGTCCATCGTTACTAAATGGTTCTTCCTCTGTCCCCCGCTCAGTATGTTTCAAATTATTGCAAACGGGGACCATGAACGTATCTCTCAATTCGGACCTGGCTTTGATGTGGCACCAAGTTGTAGGTTGGGGTCTAGAAGATCAATAATCACTTCGTGTTCATTACGGAGACCTTCGTCGCTATTTCGACGCTAGTAGTGGCTACTAATAATTCAGTTTCCTCAGGCCTTTGGCAGTCTTTGGATAGTTTGAAATTCCTTTTGCAAACAGGCAAGTTTGATGTAGTGAATTCTTGGCGTTGTTTGGACTTAATGATCCTTAACTCTTTCCAACAATTCAGTGTAAAAAAATAGATTTTTCTTCATTTTCTTTTGTAATTGTATAAAAAATTTTGTAATTTTGTTTTGACTGCGTAGGATTGTTTGTTTATCAATAAAGTTGTAAAAATAATAATAATCAATCATCTTATCTTTATAGGAACGTTAGTAGTAGTCGTGTCAACTTTTGAATATTCACAGTTATTTATAATAATGTACATAGTAGCCTATTATCCTCCAAATGAGAGATGGCCGCCCTGTTTTTGTGAGATCGGCGCATGTATGATCGATTAGTCTGGTCAGGCACTTCCGTCTGATTTTATGACAGGACGCCGCCATTACGGTAATCGCTTGTTACTTTGCAAAAGAGCATTGTATTTATAAATAATATATATTTATTTATTTTTATAAATACTTATTGTTAGCAACTGGTATTGAAATAACGCTGAATAGTCGAGAGAAGTTTTAATTTGGCGTTATCAACATGTCTTTCTCAGTGAAAACAGACGACGGCGTCCATTGTGACAGGAAAACAAAATTGATCAGCTACCGGAAAGACTGCGCAGTTCAAACCTCCGCCGGCCATCTCTCATTTGGAGGACAGTAATGGTTTGATCCTCTTCTTCATCAAGTTAAATATCGAATCTGTAAACTCCTTTTCTACAATTATAATTTCAGCTTGCTAGGATATGTAGTTTGAGCCTACGAATTTCAATTTTTTTTTTTGTGCATTTGACAAAAATTTCAAAATGAATATATTTTAATGTAAGTTTTTATTTTAATTATACTTCATTAATATTTTCAGTAAGTTTTCCAATTTTTATTAAATTGCATTCATTTATATTAAAAAAAGAAAAACAATTTTTGGTAAATTTTATTACATCCAATATACAGTACACAGTAAAACCCCGATTATCCGAGTTTCCGCTTTAACGGAGCTATCAAATATTTCTAAGATTTTTTTTTGGTTCAACATTTTCCATTTTTAAAACTACCGAAAAAAATTCTGAACTTGATCTCACAAACACTCAGGATAAACGCTGACGAACAGCAAGACATTACAGATCAAATGATCGTCAATAAGGAAAATGAATCTAGCGGTGATGATGAAGACAGTGACGAAGAAAATCGACATATGAAAATCTCCCATACAGATGGACTAAAAGCTATCGAAAGTGCTATTGAATATATAGAAAACAAGAAGAAGCGACACCAGCAATCCTGTTATCCTTAAAAAAAATGGCGAAACAAAAATGGCTGCAGAAAAACGCCAAAGTAAAGTAAAACAAAAAACAATTAAGGACTTTTTTTAAAATAAAAGAACTCTTTAATTATCGTAACATTATGAATTGCATGTGGTGTATCTATATAACTTTTATATTTGTTAAAATATACATTTAAACCTACACGATTTATTTTATTTACAATTTTCGCTTTAACGGAGTTTTTCGGTTATCCGAGTTAGTCTTGGTTCACATTAACTCGGATAATCGGGATTGTACTGTATACATAGAAGGTTTACCGTGAATTAAATAGTATATAACACGAAAAACGGAAAAAACGATAAAAATGCGGACAATAAAAAAAAAAAAAGCAAAAATTCGTTTGCTTTCACGCCTTGAGACATCATCGACTGGAATCTGGGACAACTATTTCGTCCTTATTAGGACTCATCAGCCGTACTTACCCTCTATGATCAAGCTCAGAATGCGTGAAAGTCTATGGATCCTTCTCCCGCTCTCGGAAGTGATGAGTCCTAATCAGGATGAAACAGCTGTCCCAGGTTGCCGTCGATGATGATTCAGAGCATGAAAGCAAATGATTGTGCATTTTCATCGTTTTTCCATTTTTCACATCAAATACAGTATAAACATGATACAATGAAATGCATTGAAGTAATTGATGTGCTTTCCTGTAGAACAGTTATGATTTCCAGGATGTCTCACATCTAAATTTTTTTTTTAATAAAGAAGATTTAACGTGCATTAATGTTTTAATTAAATGAAATTTTTTAATTAAAAATGCATTGATAGTGATTGTGGCATTTTTCAAAATTAAAAAAAAAATATTAACCTCATTGAATAACATGATTTAGTTGTAGGGCCAACTTTCGAATACTCGTTTAGCAGTGCAATCACAAGGCACACCAAGCTTTTTTCATTGTGATCAGAGATGCACTCAAAGAATTTTCTTACGGAAAACCAAAGGCATTTTCACGGCACACGTCTGTGCGGCCGCACATCGGTTATAAGTTACATACCAGTGATATTAATCATACCATATCTAAAAAGATACATGGAAAAAAAATAAACAAATAAAACTGCCAATGCACTGTCGGAGAGTTTTCTAATTTTTCATTATTTTAATTTGTGTTTAAAACATAGTTATGGAGTTAAACTGAAAATAATCACACTAATTAATAGTATAAAATAGTACAAAATAAATAGTACAAAACGTATAATTTAAAATTTATAAGAAAATATATACATATTTTTAACATATTTTTTTCGTACATACATTTTTAACATAATCATTTTTAAATATCCTCGAACCTATTATGTAATAACTCAGGTTGACTATGGGCGCTGCTGAAGTGTCCGAAAGCTCCCAATATGTACGTATTTTCTTTTTAATTTCTAATTATATATTTTATACTACTAATAATGTGTTGATTACTACTACTAATTGTGTTAACTATTTTCATTTTAACTCATTATTTTAATTAAATTTCTTTGAGTACTAAAACTTAATATTGGAAACATAACTAATAAAATATTTGTCTGTTAAATTTTGATTGGCTAAAACAACTTTTGCTTATCTGGACACTTATAATTTATAATGTGCATCTTTGCTCATTTTAAATTTTATACCATAAGAAATAAATAATACATATTTACAAATTAAAACATAGGGGGTGTCCATGAAATACGTATGCATGTCAGGGGGGAAGGGGTTGTATTTAGCATGACAAAGTGTGACGAGGGAGGAGAGGGAAAGCAGAAATATCTACTAACAAGGTTTTAACAAGGTACAGATTTATAAATCTGTAGGGCGTTGTCCCCAAAACCTACATATACTTTGGAAGTTCTTCATGTGTCCTTTCATCTCAGATTTGAAAGATACAGGGTGTATCATCTCCTTATAAGAAATTCATTAAAACATCCGCAATTATCTGAACTTAAGTTCAAACGAAAATATGCTTGAATTTGATGTAAACAGTTAAAAATACTTCAAATTTTCAATGGAAACTAGGGGGGGGGGGTTGCGTGATATAGTGACGTAATATTAGGGAGTGGAGGTTCACAAGATTGTGACAAGTAGGGGAGAGAGGGTCAAAATAACAAAAATTAGAGTAACGTAGTTGATGGATAGCCCCTTATTGCTTTAATAAAAAAATATTTAAATTTTAATATATTATATTATCTATCTCTCTCAAAGTGCGATCTTCGGAAGCCGAAGGTACGCGATCTACGGAACTCTAGGCGCCCAACTGGGCGAACCCCCTAGAAGAACCCATGGGCGGACTAGGGAAAGATATTGAGGTGGTTTCCTGTTGCCTTCCTCAGGAAATCAGACCGAAGAGAAAGTGAAGAAGAGGCTGACAAACACAGGAAAGGAAATTGAAACAACCATACCACTGCCTTTCTCAGGAAGCCATTATGGCCTGGCTTCAGACCCAAAGACAAAGTGAAGAAGAGACTGACAAACACAGGAAAGGAAATTGAAACAGCCAAACCTCGCCCGGGAATTGAACCCAGATGCGACACACGTCCGCACGGCAGACCGCCGCCCAGACCGCTCGGCCCAGCCGGCACGGCATTATATTACATAACTTATAATAAAACTCGATTCCACCGGCTCGATTCCAGTTGCAGGCAGATGTTTAAAGGCAGGCAAATGTCTTTTACAGTTGTAATTTTATTATTTGTAATCATTATTAAAAGTGTTGTTAGTGAATGATAATGTGTTTTTAATTTATTTTGGTGTTGTAGTAAGTCTACGCATGACATATAGATTTATGTAATTATTCATTCACTAGTTAAAACCCGTGAAATATTCACAGAAGTAAAATAAATACCACATTTTTGAAATACCGTGAAGACCATCCGTTATACGATTCTTGATTTTTTAATATCAACATGCTTTCCTGGCACTTTCGGCGACAAAAGTTAACCTCCTGCTCTAAAATAATAGGCTACTCCAAATTGAGCCTTTGAGAGAGTATCCCACAATGCCTTACAGGGGCGTAGGAATTATTTCACCAACATTAATTAAATCAACTAATTTTTCTTTTCGAAAAGACATTTGTTGGTGTATTTTTAAAATTAAAAATACAATAGTCTCTCTCCGACTCTCCCATCTCTCTCCACTTTGATGACAAACATACATCCATTATTGCCTATTAATAGTATGATTTTGGGCATTCTAGCTAAAGTATTTTATTTTTAGAAATGCAATAAATACTCGCCCCAAACATTATAAGAAAACATGAGTGACGAGCCTTTCCTTGTGAGTAAATAAATATAAAAAGTTTTAAAGGAAAAGTTTGTTATATAAATAAGTGCATAAATAAATATATAAATAAATAAATAAATAAATAAATAAATAAATAAATAAATAAATGCAAGTTGATTCTCTAATTAGAAACAAAAACTCTGTTTGTTTGTTTGTTTTTTTTACTTCATTTTTTGTTACTTTATTTTAATATTTACAGTGTTACAGAATTGTACATCCAATCTTTATGGAATGCTGAGTTATAATATAATTTTGTATATATAGAAGAAATAATTAAAGTAGGTATTAACTTGCTCAAAAATAATTATATATAGGGTTTTGCAAAATTCGTGTGTAATATTCAAACCACGTGTAGGGGCATGGCTAAGGATCAATGTATTATAATGAACCCATGTCCGCAAACGCCCCATTAAGGCGCTAGGTGGTCTTAAAGTGAGCCTTTCCTAAAGTGTAGCAGATCATATTATTTGCTACACCAAAAGAAATGTTTTGCAGGCGAGCCAACACCTATTTTGCAGGGAGCTACTTTTGTTGAAACAATTGAAACCAACAAAAACAGCTCGCCTGCAAAACATTTCTTATGGTGTAGCAAAGAATATGATCTGTAGGAAAGGCTCACTTTAGAACCACCTAGCGCCTTAATGGGGCGTTTGCGGACATGGGTTCATTAGGAATACATTGATCCTTAGCCATGCCCCTACACATGGTTTTAATATTATACACGAAGTTTGCAACACCTTAAAGAATCTGTAATTCCTTTTTTTGAGATATTAATATAATATTGTAAAATAATTACCACTATTAAGATACAGTAAAATAATATACAACCCTTCCTGTCTGAATAAATATATATGTGTTATTATTTCTTAATAAAAAATGAAACAATTAAAAACTATTTATAAAATAATTTATGCTAGAAAAAACTCAAACATAGCACAAATATAACAAAAATAGGTTTCAGCACCCTGTCGGGAATCTGGGACAGCTGTTTCAGCCTTATTAGCCTTCTTCAGTCAGATTATCCCTTGACAAAGGCTCAGTTTAGGACGTCATTCTCGTCCCCAAGAGTGGCCCCCTAAACAAAAACACATACAGGGCAAAATCACTGTGACACGCACGGCGTCAAAAACCTTCTCTTAGCAACTGCCAGGCTCTAAAGAATTTAAGTAAGGCATTTGGAAAACTAAAAAGTAGATAATAAAGTTCAAAAAAAAATGTGCGCTAAAAAAATGTTAGAAAAACTAAAAAAAACGCACAAATATAAGAAAAATAGTTTCCGCACCCTGAAAAAAGTAAATCTTATTCCCATACTTAATGACTTTTTTAAAAGTACAATAATAATAAGTAAAAAAAATCTTTTTTTTTTGTTGTTTGAAACTCAGCGCGAGTTGCTTAAGAAATAAGCAAATTCTGAGGGCAAGTAAAATGGAATTCCCTCTTCGAATCTAGTGGAAACTCATTTTAAACTAAAATAAATCTCACAGAAACGAGATGTTAGTTTACTTCCGGTCTTCCGAGGTATTCAGCTCAGATGACGCTGTTGTCTTCCGGTCTCTAATGGCTGCCCGTAAAGTTAGGCCTAAATTGTAAGAATGAAATTTAAAACCTAAGCAAATCAACAGATGTGTCATTGCGAGATTTTTGCCAGTAACTGCCCAAACTTCAATGAAAACATAATGATTTACGTTTGCGAAAAAGTTTCTTCTTCAATTATAACAAAGATTTTCAACAAATATAAATAAAAACGTCATTATTTTCTATTAAGAACAATAGAATGTCATTACATAAAACCGACAGTCAGGCCCTACTCCTACTTAGTGTTCAAGTTGTTGTTTTATTTTGTTTTTTTCTTGAAAATATAAAATAAGTGATGAATTTTTTTTATCATACAATTACTGTTTTATGGTAGCAAAAATGGCTATTCACGTTTATTAATCCATGGTTATATTAAAATACTATTGTGACATATTTTTTGGAATAAATAAACAGAAACTGAAAAAACTTCGATGAAATAAAATCCATTCGTTCTGATGAACTTTACTTTGATGAAAATTTGATTTGTAAGTCGATTATTTAATATTTTGATAATTTTTTTCTATTTTTTTTATTTTACATCATATTAACTTTTTCCTTTAGTTTACTCTAAACTGAGTCTTATTAGAGGCTAGAGATGTACGCATCTTCCATCCCTAATAACGTTTGAACCGCTGGATGACTCTTCTTGAAACTTACTATGTTTATTTATGGACTAGAGACGATATAATCTATCCTACTGGATCCTTGTAAAGAAATTAGCGCGGAAAGACGACAAAAATTCCCATACAAAAGCATTGGAATCTAAACAATGATTTCCATTTATTTCTATTAATACTTCATAGGTTTAAACCAGGAATTTTAAATTCGTTTAAGTAATCCATTAATTAGTGCTCGTTTTATATTATTAAAGTTAACACGATGAGTAAGTAATGCGAATTTAAGTCATTTTAATTCATTCAGAAAAATACAAAATTGGTAGCCTTATATCAAAATTTTAATTTAGACTTATCGTTTTTGTTTTTTTCACGACTTTGTTTTTTAAAAAAAAAATAAAAAATTATAAGAAATCACATTTTAAGGTAAATAGGCTTTAAATTCATCGAACTTCGTGTTTTTAATATTCTTCAATCTTTGCATTTCATTCATTCTAGGTTCAAGTTTCCCATAAGTTTTGGTTTGGCAAAGGCAAAAATCAATATTTCTTGTGGAACGTGTCCGTGATAAGCGGCGCTGGTAAATGTGGAGTGTTTTTTATTGGTTTTTGTTTGGATTTATAAGACTGTGGTTTTATTTTTGTTATGTTGATGCATCAGCACTCTAATTTGCTAAGAGATTTTCTTTTCAAACGATTGGTTTTTGAACTGAAATAAATTTATCTTTGAAATTTGGTTTTGGTTGGATAAGTGTCCTAGAAATATTAGGGAAATTTTAAATTTCCTAAATTTAATATTAAATTAACAGTATTTCACACAATAATACTATATTTTTGGGCCCAGTAGCTTGTGTGATAAGGGCGCTTGGCTGCGGGTTGGAGGTGATGGATTCAAACCCTGGTCTCGGCGGAGGGCGGGAATTTTTCCACGCTCCATTCTCTCCAAACGGGTCCTAGGGTCTACCCAGCCCTCTGTAGAATGGCTACCGAGTTTGTTTTTTTTTCCCGGGAGTTAAAGGCAGGTAGGCGTCGGGCTGACCACCCGACCTCATTTCAGTCCCGTAGGTCATGACACGGCTTATCTCCCGCGACCCCAAGGACCAAAAAGCCTATAGCTTTAACTTTAACTTAAATATAATATATTTACATATTCTATCTTTAGTCTATTTTCTTAAAAACGTGATGCTTCTCAAAGTATGTGTACGTGCGTGTCACCTAAAACCTTTTGAAGCGCTTTATGGATCCTCCTGAAATTTGGTACGCTTATTGAAGAATAAGAAATTACCTAACTTTTGTATTTGAAATTATACAATATAAGTCGTAGACTTTTCTTTTGGGGCATTTTTCACCACTTCTTAAAAAAAAAGAGTAAAAATAATAATAAAAAAATAATTAAGGACAACATTTGAAAGTAATTTTTAAGATTTAATCAATAAATCACAAGAAGTTCCTTGGTTTCTTGTGATTTACTTAAGATTATCTTAATTTCAGGATATCGTTGAAATTTTACCAATGATATACAGTAAAACCTCGTTAAGTCGTCACCCGGATAAGTCGTCACTCTGCTTAAGTCGTCGTTTTCCTTTGGTCCCGACAAGGTCTCATAGACAATAATGTAAAATAACCCTCTTTTACTCGTCATCAAATTTAATTCTACTCCGGATAACTCGTCACCCTCAAAAATGGCGAAAGGCATCTTTATTCTCAATTTTGTCTGCTATCTTTTCAGCCCCGCTCCTTCACTCTAAGAAAGCCTAGCCTTTACGGGGAATTTTCACATGGGAAATTCACTTGGGAAATTACACACTTTTCGCTGCGACTCTTGTCAAGAGTAGACGTTTTTCTTGACTGCTACTGAGTAGGATTTTATTTCATAGCGAGAAAGCCCCGAAAATTTAAAAGCGATCGAAATTGTTTTTCTTCCTCCAAATGTAACTGCACTTCTTCAGCCTTTAGATCAAGGGATAATTCTTGATTTTAAACGAAAGTACAAAAAAAAATGCTTTTAAAGGACATCATAAAAGCCTTGGAAAGGAATGAAAAGCTAGAAGTTTCGGTTTTAGATACGATTAACTATGTGCAGAAAAGTTGGAGTTCCATTTCATTACAAAATGTTTGGAACTGTTACCAGTAATCAGCACCTTCATCAATCAACACTGTTGGATTATTTTAATGCCAGTAAAAGAAAATAAAATGTGGTAAGTATAAAATGTGTTTTTTGTTTTTTTTTTATTTTCCACTCATTCATTTGCATGTATTGATTTCTGAAAATCTTCTTTTTCTCACCGAATCCTGCAGCAATTCATAAAAATATTGTATTTCAGTGTTTTTTTTTTATCAAAATTGCCCACTCCGCTTAAGTCGTCACTCCGCTTAAGTCGTCAAAAATGTTCGGTCCCTTGAGTGACGACTTAACGAGGTTTTACTGTATTTGTATTTGCCCGATTCACATATTTTTCTATCTATTTTTAAGGGCGGATATATTACTATTCCTATATTTTAATTTAATCTTAACAGTTTTCCTGTATCTAGGCTGTTAAATAAAAATTACTTTTACTTTCTAAAAAGTATATTTTGTTCAGATTGTCCTGGTGTTTGTGGGAGAATCGTTGAGATGGAAAAACAACGAGTCAAGTTCTGGAACTGAACTGAATTAATTTTTTAAATGAAAAACATTGATTTTTATAGATATTGCATAGAAGAATATGATTGGAAGATTAATTAAAAATATACGTAATGATTGGATTAAAATCAACGAATTTAAATTAATTAACTGATTCAACGGCTGCAACGGAAAAGAATTTAAAAATAGACAGAACATCAGGAATTAGGATATAGAAAACGAATATTTTAAAATAAATTATAAACTGTTAACGATTAAAATGAATAAAAGACATATAAATAATTTCTATAAAAATACAAATAAATGATTTCTAAAAATATTTACATATAAACTTTTACAAGATTGAATAGACCTTAACAATCTACAATTTTCTATTGCTTTCTAGTAAGTTCTAGAATAGCGTTCAGAGCTTTGGATAGCCCAAATTTTGATGGAAAGAAGTGGTTATATCAATTGAAAACAAACTAAGAATTCTATACTTTTATTAATTAATAGGCAATTAAATGTTATTCATTACCTAGTCGGGACTGAGCAAGCAACGATGTGGAGAAAGGGGGGGGGAGGCATTTCGAGTGTAGGGGGAGGGTGTTGAGACCTAACTGATCGTGTTAATATTTTAATATAGACTAACTATAATCTGACAGATCAGTCGTGACGAACGAGAAATTCTCGAAATTACCGTAAAGTCCAAGACAATAGCCTCTTCCCGAGGCTTCCCGCAAAATGTCGACTTACACTATTTTATAAAGCAGCGCATGCAAAATTATATTACAATTAGAACAGAATTTTTGGAGGGAATTAGGTAATAAAAAGCTTTGGAAAGGATTCAGGACAGAATAGCTGCATAGTTATTTCATTTGCTAATCACAAAAAAACTCAAAATAAAATAAAAATAAAAATGCTTGAATGTTTTATATAAGTTTATGTTTTAATTTCATTGACAAATTTAAATGTAATGAAATACACAAAAATGCACGAGGCTTCTGCTTTATTTTAGTCTATTTTTTATAACAACAAATTCATCGTGAAGCATTTTTCTAAATTTTTCACAGTACTGCATTTCTTGAAACCTCGGAAAGAGGCTAATGTCAAGATCTCGGGCTTCCCGTGAATCTCAAGAAATCTCGTCCGTCAAGACTGATCTTATAAACATCTTATCAAATTTTAAAGAATTTAAAAATTCTTTAAAATTTAAAAATTAAAAAATTAAAAAATTTAATAATTTGTTAGTCATATTTCAGCGAGGATTTCGGGGATCACTTTTAAGGGATGGGAGGGGCTGAGACCAAAACAAGTGGGGGTAATATCAAATTGGATGAAAAACAGCCCAGCCGTTTTAATGTGATGCTTATACAAACAGAGGACAAAAATGTTCAAGTGCATTAGTGAGACTTCCGAATACTTTTAAAAGTGGAAATAATACAAGTGAATATAATTTTGTGCTAAAGCATAAATTTAAGGGCGACCTACAAAAATAAAAAAAGAAAAAATAATAATAGAAAAAGAAAGTACATTAACGTAAGGAAAAATAATAAAAAAAAGTTAGGAAAATAAGAAAGAAAAAAAAGTAGATTTACAGATCCAAACCGAAAACCTCCAACATATGAGTCCGAGACCTTAAACATCAAGCTATAGCCGACAACTGAAATGAGATGGTTGTTTTTCTAACATTTAAACTAATAAAGCTAGTTCAGAGGAAATCCAATGAAAACAATGCCAAATATCAAACATTTTGGCTCCTGAAAATACTCTATTCTGAAGTTGTTTGGTCCTCTGAACATGATGTGAAGTCCGTTTGTCGATCCGACCTTTCATTCGGGAGTTTTAAGGGGATACTAAGACAACAATGCCAAACATCTTGAATGTAGGGGGAGGAGTGCGTTGGCCCCTGAAATACGCCATTCCTACGGTGATTGGGCCTCCGAACACGACGGTGAAATTTATTTGTCGATCCGATCTTCCATTCGGGAGTTGTTAGGGGGAGTACAGTGACAACGATGCCAAATATCTCGAATTTGGGGGGGGGGGGGGGCGCTGGCCCCAGTACCACGTTAATTGGGCCTCTGAACACGATGGTGAAATTCGTTTGTTGATCTGATCTTCCCTTCGGGAGTTGTTAGGGCGGACAGACACAAACGGACGGACAGGATAAATGAAATAGCTACCGATTTTGATCGCTATCACAATAGTTCCCAAATGGGTCACTAAGAATGTTATGTAAAACTGTTCATGGCAAATAATAATTGAAGAATAGTAATGTGAAATAAGCAGGGATTTGTTTAAAAAAATAAATGTTTAAATAACTACATGATATTGACTAGCAGTGAAACTTGTGATAAATCATAATTGCAACAACAATATAAAGAAAGACAAGTTTGTGATTATTTATTATAACAACAATGAGTTCGGATCGATTCAAACGGATTCTAAATATAGACAACGTAAAGTTAAAATTGCATTCTCTGCAAAGGTAAATATATCAGAGAAATATACAATGGCAAATAAAAGTTCATATGTTCTACGCATCCAAATGAAGACATCGATAAATATGTCTAATATTGTCTATAAGGAATATAGAGTAAAAGTCGTTCTGAAGATACCGTCATCAAGAAACATATTAAGGAAGGTTCTAGAACAGTGTATGGATATGGCAAAGGATTTAACTGAAGGAGCTCGTGAGGAATTTGACTCGTGAAACTAATTCCGACCTGCATTTCGATAAAAGATAAGATAAAAACAAGTTACATATATTTGTTACAGGAAATACTTTTCGAAGGATATCAAAGTTGGAAGAAGAAAACTGAAACAGTTAAACTGAAACAGTTTAATAATTTCAACATAAGGAAAAGAGACTTTTATGCTGAATTAGAAGATTAGCGAAATGCCTCGAATGTTTTAATATCAGAAGAACTTAATTTTCTAACTCAATTGTAACTCTGGAAATATAAGAATAAAAATTTATTATTTTTCTAAAAGTTACTGACTTGAGAAAATTTATTTGAATCTAGTCATTCTTTTATTCTTCGACTGCTACGAGTAAAACTCATTTTTTATTTATGTGGGGAAAGCTTATACAATTCTAATATTAAGAATTGAAAGAAATACTCAATAAACACACTAAAAAACATTTTAAGTTATATATTTAAGAAATAATAAAAAACATACATTACATAATTGAAAGGGGATCCTTGGACAGTTTCAGAGGCGTCAAGTCCTCCATC
>JAFIDM010000007.1:1224832-1243258 GCA_023159025.1 Thereuonema tuberculata
CCCAAAAATCTACAACCAAAAAAAAAAAAAAAAAAACGGATTTTCCAATTTTTTTTTATTTTTGCCGTGCCGCGGCGTACCCCTGGCCGCAGCGCCCAGGGCAATCGCCCCGGTCGCCCCGCCCACGCGACGGCTCTTCTCCTACTACACCACTTCTATTCATCTGTCGGTCAGTTTGTTCACTTGTCTGCTTGTACGGCGCATCACGCGTAAACGGCGCACTGATTTCTATAAAATTTGAAACGATACTTATTTATACAAATAAATAAATAAACACATATAAGTAAAACTAATTAAAAAATACTTAATATTTTTTAATATGTCGATAATATTAATATAGTGACAGAAAACGTTGCGGTTCGTTAGCCTTCATCAGTTATCCAGGCGTTGCTGCGTCGCCTTCCTAGATACTTTGTGACGTCATAGTAAGATAATCCATCATTGACAGTAGGGTTTTTCTGTCACTATTTTATTATTACAGACGTATGAAAAACTATTAAATACTTTTTAATTAGTTTACTGATCTGTGTTTATTTTTTTTATTACTGAACTTTTTATCAGTTTTCTGAAAAGAGGTTTATCTTATAGTACAATTTAAAATATGAGTCCGATTATTTTGGTCTATCCCTAATATCTCCAGTCTACGAAACTGAAGCCCCAGTGCTGGATGCTCACCACTAGGCTATGATCGTATGTCTGGTGTGTTATTGATATTAACAATTAAGACCGGAGAACCCCTGGTGCTGGGCTGCTGACTGGAGGGTTCAATTCCTGGAATAGGTCGGGAATTTTTCCAAGGTTGTTTCTCCTCAAAATGGGCCGTAGTGTTTACCTAGCCTTCTGTCAAATAGGTACCGGCTCCTTATTCGGGGCTAATGGCAGGCGGGCGGTGGACTGACCGTCCGAGCTCAATTAGTCCCGTTGTTCGAAAATCGCTGGGACCTAAACCTCCCAAACACCCAAGAGTCACCACGGCCTGTGAGTGGTTCATCACCTTCACTATTAACATTTCAATTTTTAAATATATACATAAAAAATGTATATTGGAAATATATAATAAAAGTACAACATCACCTAAATTATAGCATCTAAATTAAATTTATAAAATAAATTTATGTACTTTGAATTAGAATAATATAATACACTATAACATAATATAATATAATAATATATATATATATATAACAAAACATAATGTACGTGATTTATAATACAATTGGAAGATTGCAGAAGGTCACACTTTGACAGTTATTAAGATTAATACGATTTAAATAAAAGAAATATTTTTTTTTCCTTAATTTTTTCTTCGTATAAATGTTTTTTAGCGTTTCAAAATAAAGGTTATTTTAAGTCATTGCAATTTAATTTTTTTTCAAAATATCTAATCTTAAGCCTAATCCTCTAACACTAAACTTCCAAAGAAACAAATGCCTTTCCTGCTTTAACTTGAAGACGTTCGATCACTGTTTTCTGTGCCTAGGTTATTAGATTTATCAGCCAATGAAAATCGTGCTTTATCTTATCAAATCTATCTCCTCCAAGAGGGAGAAATGAAAACTTCGAACTTTCCACAGAGCGGTCTATAGTTGCCGTCACAAAAGAAAGTTTGTCATTTCAGGAAATGACCACACCGGTTAATCAAGTCCAAGTTCACAGCAATTATCAAAGTACTACTAAAAGAAATCAAATTAATAAGAGAAATTGATACTTTGAAAAAATGTTTTAAATAATAACTGAGCAATATTAAAATTATTAGAATTCCATTTTTACGTGCGCTGATCATAGTTGAGATGTCAAAATATAACCGACGCACCTATCTAAGACAAAGATGGTTACGAAATCAAAATGACTACAGTTTCGAATACAAGAGCGGAGTACTCTTTCTCAAGTGAATGTTACATGTAATTAGGCACAGTATATAAAGAACCTACTCCCATGATGCTTGAGGGAAATTTCCTACATTTCTTAAAACAGATCCTACATAAGCAACTGGAGCGCCACTTGTGAAAGAAACTGAAAACAATAAATAAAATAACTAAATATTTACATCAATCACAAAACATTATCGATCGAAGGTTATAAGAACAAACCTGTGATTGAAGTAATGAAGAGTTAAAATATTGAAATTGGAATTGTGTAAATTACTGAGGGAGAAAGAAGCTCATTTCCATTAACAGTCATGAATTGCTAAAACATCCTACAATGAGTCGTAATACATTTAAAATCTTTTAAATAACAGTTAAAAAACATGCAAAATTCTTATTTAAGATTTGAGACGTTTAGAATTAAAGACAACATTAAAATCCGAAAAACTCAAATCGGGAATAAGTCAAAATGATTTGGGGGAACTTTTTTTTTTTCCTTTTTCCTCCATTTTCTCCCTAATCTCTTCCTCTGTGATTCCATTGCTTGGTAGAATACAAAGTGGTTCTTATGAAAATTAAGATTTACTTAACAGATCAACATTGAATCAATTTAAACCACTTTCAATTTATTTGAAATAAAACCTATTTGAAATTAAAAGAAATAAAATAAAAATTATAATTTTTTACAATCTTATAGAATCATAAAATACTTTTTGCTAGAATACTCAAATTATGTTAACAAATTCTTGTTTAAGAAGAAACAAGGGAATATGACTACTCAATGTTGTAAACCATATTGCATAAGGATAAAATCTTTTAACGTGCTTGTATTATAAAATTAAATAATCAACTATTAATACACATTACAATTAAGACAATCTAAAAATTAAAAATTATCACTACGTTTCAAACCATCAACGTTAATATGGTTCTTGCTCAAGTTCTTCCTTGAGGAAGAACCATATCAACGTTGATGGTTTGAAACGTAGTGATAATTTTTAATTTTTAGATTGTCTTAATTGTAATGTGTTTTAATAGTTGATTATTTAATTTAATATTGCATAAGCTCATGGATTCGAATCGATCAAAAAAAATTTTTTCCGATCAAGCTTTTTTTTTGCTTTCTTGATTCCGTATTACAAAGTGGTTCTTATTTAACTTGTTTCACTTGAATATTTTTCGCCTTTCTTTATTCATTATGCTCATCTATGTTCATTTCCATAAAATTTCGTAGTATATTTACTTTCTCCAGCTCTGTAAGCTCAATTTTCAATTACGTGTTGATTAGTTGAGAGTTTTTAGCTTATATGTATTTACTTAGTGTAAGAAAATGTGCAGAGCGCTTCGTGTAACACTAACTTGTTATGGCGCTGTGTATATTATGAGATTATTAAAAATCTGGCCAAGTCTTAAAGACAAGCGCCGGAACTGCGATCTGAAATGTCACATTTATTTTTTCTTGATCTTCTTTTTTTATTTAAATATATCAGGAAAAGTCTGTAGTTATTCTAATTAAATTAATGTATGTTTTATTTTGCCCATAAATGCAAGTTTTTACTTTTTTTGTAGTTTTATCATATTTAAATTAATTGGTTATTTAATAGCCTATGAAGTATTTAGCACTTAGTTATTTTTGGTTGGAGTGTAAGGGCTTTTCTTTCTTTAGATCATATATTTTTAAAGTATATTTTTTAAAAAAAAATGTGAAGAAACCCATTTTTTTTTATTCATTTTGCATTTTTTTTTTTTTTACATTTATTACTTAATTTATTTTTAATTAATATCAGGACCTAGCTTATTTATTAAAATTAGTAAATAGATTATTTTTATAGTTACGAATAAAAATAATTTTTCATAGTAAAAATTATATTAATATCTTGTATACAAAATAGTCTACGCCACAAAATTTTTATCCGTTTTAAAATGTACCGTGTACCCGAAAAAAAAAAAAAAAGAAAAAAAAGAAGCATTTTTGAGTTTTTAAGTAAGCTGAATGCCTAAAGTGTTCAAATTTTTAAATAATAAAAATGCGGATCCCCGTTATCACCTTCACTGACTGTCTGAAATAAATAAGACAATTCCCACTTGTAAATGTCAAGTCTTATTTGGTTTGAATAGAAATTCAGGCAATATTTACAAAGCACTTACCGTACATGCACTGGTATACGAAAGGCTTTGTTTGGACTCGTTGTTAAGAAAGCAAACGGATAAAGCTACCTAAAACTGGAAGAAGATCTTTAAAGATCTGAATGTCTACTTCCCTTTAAAATGTTGTTAATTTAAATTTAAAATTGAAAATAAAATTAAATCTGTATTGAGAACTCAGATTTATTTTAATCAAAGTGCGCGTAAATTGGTGGATCACTACAAGAAGCCAAGTGGTAAAGTACTTGACTGGAGAAGCTGAATTCGATTCTTGGCGCAGGCCAGGCATTTTTTCCATGTTGATTTCTCGTTCAAACGTCCTAGGGTGCACCTGGCCCTCTGAAAAATGTTAATTATATTCATAAATACATACAAACGTGTATTGTAAAATATTTCCACCATTTTATTTAGTTTTCGTTTTTTACTCCATTGTTTGATATAATCGCATTTATAGACTTATAAATTATGTGTTTTCTTTAATTTTTTATTGTGGTAATTATATCATTAAATTTAATTTTCAGAATCCACAATAGGAACATTTTCCTAATGGGACTGTACTGTATTAGTATATTAATATTTCATAATAATAATAATAATAATAATAATAATAATATGAATTTTATTATTACTTTGTTTAAAGAGTAATAGTTCTTCGAGATTGTATATCCATTCTATCTATAGATGCTGAAATGTAGTACATTTTTTTTTATATATAGAAATGAGAAAAATTATTAATTTTGAATAAGTAACTTCAATAGTAATTACGTACAATCTTTTTATTATATGATATTTTAAAATTAACAATGTTATTAAAGCAATGTAATACATATAATTATTCTTGTGGAAACTTTTAAAGACTATTATTTCATAGATTGTAAATGATTAAAAACTGAAAAATATGTATACAATAAATAAACAGAATATAAAAAGCCGTACCGGCGTGGCCGAGCGGTCTGCCGTGTGGCCTATATGCCGGACACCTGGGTTCGAATCCCGGCGAGGACATGGCTGTTTCTTTCTTCTTCTGTGTTTCGTCCGTTTCTCCCCTGGAACTTATTATTTCAGGGTTATTCTGGTCGAGATGAGAATCTCATCCCCCCTTTACAGTTCTAGCCTCCTCCTGACGTTGTCGGGTCAGGCTAGCGCGTGGTCTGTGCTGGCCGATCCGCGTACAAAAAAAACAAAACGGAATAAAAAATTATTTATAAAAATGGCTTATGAAATGTGTAGTATAGACATTTTTTTTTTGCATAAATTAATTTATCATTCATTAATCCGTGTTGCATTTTTTTTTTCTATACTGTATATTATTTTTCCTGTCATTAATTTTTCGTACAGAAACATTCTTTTAGTGTAGAAATATTTTTTATCTTTATGATGCAGAAAACACAGGGAACACAAATTCTTAACCAATCATTACTATATTTCACAGAAAGTAATTTATTCTGCTTCTTCAGGCATAACTTATTTTCTAATTCGTACAAAGCAATTTAAATAAAAATAGAGTAATTTAAACAAACTAATATAGGCAATGTTTACAATTATTGAAATGCTTCATTATTACAATGCTTCTTGAATAACTAACAAAATGAACGTATTTCCACACCTTTTTGTTTATTAAAGCAATTAAAACAATTGATAGCACAAGCTTCAATTATAGATCTTGTTGTTTGTGCGAAATATATTATTATGTAGGACTGTTACTAATGGATCTATGTTACTAATAATACATGTGACACAACAAGAAGATTTATGATGAAGCTTGTGTTATCAATAGTTTTAATTGCTTTAATAAATAAAAGGTGTGGAGAAAGTAAGTCCATTTTTGTTAGTTATTCAAGAAGCCTTGTAAAAATATTGAAGCATTTCAATAACTGTAAACATTGCCTATATTTGTTTCTTTAAGTTACCCTATATTTGTTCTAATTGTACGAAATTAGAAGGTAAGTTAGGCCTGAAGAAACAGAATAAGTTACTTTCTGTGAAATATAGTAATGTTTGATTAAGAATTTGTTTCCTGCACCATAATTATGTGATTTATATAATTATTTATTGGGGAATTTCTTATCTTTATCTTATCAGAATTAATTTGATGAAATCGTTTATTAATATTCTAGTTTTTAATCGTTAAATCAAAAAAAATATTTTTAAGGTTATTACAGTGAAGGGTTTATTAAAACTTTTTTTTACAAGTAAAAACTGATGTTTTCCACTTATAGACATTGATATTTGATTCACTTTATATGGAAAATTTCGACTTTACATAGTTTTTTTTTTAGTGACTCCATAAGTAGTACGAAAAGGCTTCCTGTGTGTGTAACGCCATCCACAGTCCAAACGGGAGTCAAACCTCTTTGGATTCCCCGTGCCCTGGAGGCTTGGTGAAAAATACGACTTCCATTTCCGGTTCTTCCGATTGGACAGAACTGAAGTCTATCTACCCTGTATCGACTATAATATGAACGAATATGAAATGATGAGCTAATATGGCCCTCGACCTAATATGGCCACGTACTCATAGATGCCCGAATGATTGAAAATTGAGGTCTAGATAAAGTGAACTGATACTGAATGAACTCAGAGCAGACACAGCTTCCAATGGGCACGTTTGGGCAGTAACAAGTTCTCTGCAAGCCTATTTGTATGCCAATGGTGTCAATACCGAGGAGGTCGTGATGAAATCCCTTTAACCCTTGAATTACAACTGCTTGAATAAATGAGTTTCGCGCGCCAATCTATAGTAGTGTCACTTTTAACAATTGTGCCGAGTCGAATTTATCAGGATAGTCGAAATAATCTTTTGAAAGTTGCTCCATTTAATACAATTAAACATCATACAGTCTACATAATTAAGTATCCTTAAATACAGTTCACATTTCTCGCAATATCTCTGAATTTACGAGAATTCCTTTGAAGTAATTAATATTTTTTTCTCTTACAAATGAGGCATTCATTAACCGACCTTTTAATGAAACTTTCTTTTTAAAGATCTTTTTTTTGAACATTTCTCCATTTCTTTTTCAAATCGCCGTAATTTAATCAATTGTAAAAAGAAGAAGAAGAAAGAAAAAAAAGAATGGCTCAAATTTAATTTTGTTTTCAGAAGTTTCTAGAATTTTCTTTCAATATTTATTTTCAGAACTTTTTCTGCTCTTCAGTTTTTGGGGTTTTGAATACCTGAAAACAATTTTTTTAAGTGTAGCTTTCCGTTAGGTCCAGTTTTGTCGACTGCAGTAAATTATTCGTCAAGTAATTTGGTGGATTCAAAGGCCCCCGCCATCACGAAGGGCGCTTCGAATGCATTCGCACGGTTCTTCAGTCCTATTGGGGTTGGGGGAGAACCATTATATTCCTTCGTGCTTTCTTCGAACAAAAGCGCCATTAAGTCGTGAGGGGGTGGCCGAGCAACGAATTATTCCGTGACTAATGGCGCTTGCAAGTAACAGACTTCATCTGGAACCTTCTGCTGGAATTAGCGAAACTTTGCATCAGCTAAAAGACCATATGGGAAAATCCCACGGAACCATCCACCATCTCATCAGGTTCACCAATAATTTCACCCATTACAAAAATTAACTTTCAAATTGTTACGAAGGGAAAAAAAATAAATAAACCAGTCCCGAATCAACATCAGAATTCAAGAACACAGACTCATAGAACGATTTAAAGTCAGTTGCCAACTGCGCTGTACTTCTGGAATTCAGTAAAATTAGAGAGAGGCTTATTTTGGAAAACAAATTGGTTGAAATGTAGAGAACGAAACAAAATTAAATTGTTTCAAACAATCACTGAGACTCTTTCGATTGTCAGATAAAGTAATCACGTGATCTTTTTTATTTGAAAACGCAAACAGGTCGACCTAATAATGCAACTGAGGAACAAAAACTAAAACTAATGCAATAGAATAACAACGAAGCAATTATACAAATTGAGTTAAAACATTATCATTTATTTAAGCAATTCAGAAAGTTCAAAACGAAGACCAAAACAAGCTAGTTACTCAACTATTAAATAACAAAATTCAACAATGCAGTAACACAAGACTCAACTGCATTCAATTTTAGATAGCGACAATTAAAACATCAATTAATCATTGAATAGCACGTTAATAAGATGATTGCCGTAAAGAGATATGAGCCAAAATTCAACTGTATGGTTAAATAATTTAATTTCAACAACAAAAAAAAAACATCAACTCAAAGATTCAGCTGTAATCTATATTACTAAAATCTTTTATTTCTCTGTCTGTCTGTCTGTGTGTCTGTCCGGCGCAATTTTCTGAGAGAATGGAAAATAGAAATAATTTTTACAATGAAACATCCGCGACAGGAATCGAACCTGCAACCTTCTGATCCGAAGTCAGATGCCTTATCTATTAGGCCAAAGGGACTACAACTCTTTTCATATGGTTTTTTGACTTATATCTCCTTTCCTTTTCCCCATCAATAAGGAATGTATTCAATCTTTTTTTGGAATCTCAAGATTGTTTATTTATTTCACATCAGTCAGTTTATTTGTAATTCGAAACTGACAATTAGAACGATAATTGCCGAAACGTTGCAATATTTTAAATATTCTTACTTAACCAAATCCTATGTGATATTGAAAAATATGTGGGTGTACACGCCAGATGTTGGAGTAAAGAAAACAGAGTCAAGAAAGAGAGAAGCACTCATTTTTCGAGGTGGAATACCGAAAAAATCACTATTTGCAACTCAAAAACCATCAATAAATGTAACTCAAACATCACTGAAAAGTGACAATTATAATTAAAATGAGTCAAAAAAGAATGAAGCGATACTTCTATTAGATAGAATACTGAAAAATCACTATCTGTAACTCAGAAACCATCAATATTTGGAACACAAAAGCCACTGAAAAGTGCCACTTAGAATAAAAAAAGAGACTCAAAAAAGAAAGAAGCAGTAATTCTGTTAGATAGAATGCTGAATACTATTATAACTCAGAAACCACTGAAAAGTATCATTTGGAATAAAAAAAAAAAAAAGTCAAGAAATAAGAAGCAGTATTTCATTAGGTAGAATACTGAAAAATCACTATTTGTAACTCAAAAACCATCACTATTTCTAACTCGAAAACCACTGAAAAGTATCAATAGGAATAAAAAAAAAGATAGTCAAGAAAGAAAGATGCACTATTTCTATTAGGTAGAATACTGCTCAGAAGTTAGACGTCTTAGCCATTAGACCACTAGGCCTACATTCTAATCTCTGTAAAAAATAAAAATATATCATAGATATATGATTTACAAGGTGGTTCTAAAAGCAGTCGTAGATTGAGAGAATATAGACATCAAAAATTAAATTAAAAAAAAAGCTTTTAAAAAAATTTTAGTTTTAGTTTCCTTGATGTAATTTGTGTGTGTGTGTGTGTGTGTTTTTTAATAAATAAAAAATTGTTTTCCGTTACATAAGGGAGGCTTCCGGAGCGAAGCGACGGGTAGCCGACTAGTGTTTTGTTAAAGAACAAAAATGCCCAAGTCAACTTTTGAAATAAAAAAATGTAACAGCACAAGCTATGACACATTGTTCCATTCAAACTCATAAATTGTAATAAGACTGTGAGAGAATCAAGACAGCTGTACTTCTTTTTAAAATTCAAGTTTTGAAAGCGGCAAAATAGCTTTCCCCATCTTACTAAAAAGTTTAATTGTTCTTGTTGATAAATATGTAAGTTTTTCATTATTTAAAACCATCCATTAAGTAGTAAGAAATAAAAAATGGCGATTGATCATAAATACTTTATATAAAATATGTTGTTTGTTTATGAATTTGTAAAAAATGATGCAATTCTTTGCATTGGTAGAAGTTAATAATGCAGCTTTTCAAGCTGACGTTATAGGAAGCTTAGTCAAGAAACAGCGAAGTTCACGTCAGTATTGACGCCATATCAAGTGTGTGACAAAGATAGAAACTATTAAAATGAACATGAAAATCAGTTTCCTGAGCTAGAATCATTCCTTGCTGGAATCATTCTTTGAAGGAAATATATACTGCTTACATTTTTCTTCTGATATTTCTTGTAATTGTACTAAACGAGTTCCTGTTAATTTAATATCGCCATTTTGAAAATCACCAGGGAACAGTCCTGGAAGTTATAACGTCAAAACGGTCACAGATATCACGTCGGCTTTATTCAACTCTGTTTTCAGCGATAAAGAAATGGCATTGATTACTCCAATTTATTAACGATCTAAGTTATATCGAAAAGCCAGAACTCTTTTAGGCAATGGACTCTGGTTCATATCAACAATATAACGAAGTCAACAATTGAGGAAGTGGGATATGAGGAGCAAAGTTTGATCTGAATGCGATTTTAGAAACGGTGATTGGCGTTGATCCAGATTATTTTTCTTCAGGTACGACCTAGGGTTCATCTAGCCATTTGTAACATAGGATTTGTTTTTCTTTCCCTGGTTTAGAGGAATACAAACGTCTAATTTCTTATAGTTTTTAAGACGGGAACACTTTTTTTAGTTATGTTACAAACTTCATCCAATACCAAATGTACTTAGACTAAATTGTAAAAAGACTAATTACTTATCAAGAACCGGAAAACGTGATTTTTCTGTCAAAACGGGAACATATATTTTATTTCATTATTACACCATCGTATACAGTACTTCTGAAAAGTTAAAGTAACTAGAAATAATAAAAATATACATTCTTTTATTAAATACGTATATATTTTACCTTACTTTCCAATAATGACTTCTGAACATCCGGATGCATCTTCTTGAAACATGATATACATATTCGAGGACATTTAATATTTGAAATCTTATTCAATGGTTCCTTATCTAGAAACTAAAACCAGAAACCGACAAAAATTCCCAGAAATGCATTGGAATCGAAACAATGGACTCCTATCCTACTTCTGTTAATATCTCATTGTTTTAGACAATGAATATCAAATCCTTAAACCACTCCGCGTGATTGTTTTGATTAAAGTTAACCCGATTTGGACAATTTAAGTAAATAATGCTGTTACAGTATAAACAAAAATATTGACTGTTTTTGAGTTTTAATTTAATTGATTACAGAATATTTTGAAAATTAAAAACAAGAAAATAGAAATCCCAGATGCTTCACAAGTTCATATTTAAGTTTGCAAAATTTTAGGTGCATTGGAAAAAGAAATGAATATAAAAGAAATAAAAGGTTTGTAGTCGCCTACGTTTGCTGGAGTCCGGACGTAAGGAAGTAGGATTTCAGTTCTTTAGAACATGTTGCTAATAATTTCTTTTAACTTCATAGAAATGATATGATACTGCAATATTCAAACAAATTATCTATGCTTCTGTTATACATTATTTGCATATCGTCTGCGTAAGTATTATAAATCAAGATGGATGACAATATTAATACTGCAGATGTATTGAAATAGTAATGAATATCTATTAGATTTATTAATGATTATCTATCTATTGATTTTCAGTACACAATTTGGTAATGACTTACATCTATTACAATCTGTTAGTCTCTGAGGTAGACAGCTCTCACTACGAAACGTTTTAATGAGAAAACGATTACGGAGTTAACTATTAAGACATTTTTGAAAAAACATAACCCTTTCATATTATTCTACAGAAATAAAAAAAATGAAAAGTTTAGTTCTGTCTAATCTTACAAGATTGCCAAGGATTAGCCAATAGTCATCTCGGCTCCGTTCTCGAGGGCCATAATGTCCCCACCAATGGTGCCCTTCTTCGTTAGCTTTTTTTTTTTACTTTGGCAGAATCCCAAGAAATGTAAAGAAGAGACTTCCTCAAGGTGATTCTCCGAATGGTTTTATTCCTACAGATAATGCCGCCTTCATGTCAACAACCTACCACTTGGAATCCATTGAAATTTCATTGAAATAAAAATCCACAAATACAGCCAAGAATAAGCAAACAAAACACTAGCAATAGAAAGCAAAACAAGTTTAGGCCTAGTCTGAAACGAATCGTGATTAGACAATGAAGTTTATTCCCTTAAAGGCAGTGTTTCTTAAGTGTGGGTGCAGATAGGCTTATCCTGAGTTGTCACTTCATAGCAATTATTGATATTGTAATAGTTTATATGTAAATATTTTTAAAAATCATATATTTGTCTGTAGAAATTATTATATATTTTATATATTATATATTATAATATATTTATCCGTATTTTATTCATTTTAATCGTTAACCGTTATATATTCCTTTTCTATTTCCTAATTATTGATGTTCTGTTTATTTTTAAGTTCTTTTCCGTTGTATCCGTTACATCAATTAATTTCGTTATGTTTTTATCCAATCATTATAATGTATATTTTTAATTACTTAGCCAATCAAATCAAGCTTTGTAATTACTATAAAAATCTATATTTTTCATTTAATAAATTAATTCAATTCAGTTCCCGAACTTGACTCGTTGTCTTTAGCTCCCAAAGACACCATTACAATACAAACACCATTACAATATGTAGAAAAAAAACCTAATGAATTACTGACTTAATGTACATTGAATGGAGAACAATTATCATTTTATACGCAATAAATAAATGAATAAATAAATAAATAAATAAATAATAATGACGAAGAAGAGAATAAATACGCACGTTAAATCCAGGGTCTAATTACTAACCTTGTAATAAATTAATCCTTTAATGCTAAGCTAAATGCTAGCGGGATTAATAATATTATTCACCCCTTTTTATTCTTGATTTTATTTTGATGTTTTTTAATTAAGGGGTCATTGATTTGTATGCTTGTCCGTTTTTTATATTGTCCCATTTCACTGAGTTAAGTACGCTGGGCGGATTGGACTGATGAGAGGTCAACAAACCTCGAAACAGTACTGTCTCCGATTCCCAGCACAAATATCAAAAAATAGCTCAGTGAATTTTTGTTTTGTTTAGTTATGTGCGTTCTTTGTTTTATTTTTCTGAAATAATGTTCTAACGCACGTTAAATGTCATGTCTAAGAGAATAAATATTTTGCAGTTTTTATTTCCTGTGTACAATTTAAGATTATACAAAATAAGATAATTATAGTTGACTTACCAATCTTTGAATGCAAGAACTCATGTAAATTCTGATTTTTGTTATTCTTGATATTTTACATAAGGACCCAATATTAATGAGATCAGACAATGTATTGTTAAAGTTGCCATTAATATTTGAGCTTCTGAAGATAATTAGTTTTTAATGGGACTGTATCGTTTTAACTTTATGTGTGTGTTCAATCGCTTTAATTTATATGAAACCAATCGGGAATTCATGCGAAATTATTACAACTTTCAAAATCTACACCTGCCACTGAGTACATGTTGGTATTTTCATATCTATTTATATTTACGTATAACATCAGGTATAAACTCAGCTTTTTATTTTGTAGGCCTAGTTGGACTAAGCTCAAAGTAATGCTTCTCAGAATATATTACATGTAGTCATATTTTATATATGATCTACATTTAAGTTATACCGTAAATAACTATCTTATCTATACAAATAAAAGAAAACATTTTTTTTTGTCCGCTACTGCTCCGAAACCATAAGACACAGAAATCCAAATAGGGTGTCAACTGTTAGATATAATATTGAGAATGCCTACATTTCATTTTTCATTGACGTGGGTCAACCGGAAGTCACATATGTAAGGTAAACTTCTAAACCGTTCATCTTAGATGACCAAAATGAAAGACAAGTTTAAGTGCAACAGTGCAGACTCATTATTATTTATTATTATAAATTATTATTATTTATACACATATATATATATAACTATAATTTGTGTGTAAAAATAATAATAATTTATAATAATAAATAATAATGAGTATACATGTGTTACACCGAATCCATGAAATTGCCTATTGCGTGAAATCGGCAAAAAATTGCCGAATTCATGAAAAATGCAAGCCCGTTGCTTTATTCATGAAATGGGCAAGTTAGCTGCCGAATGCGTGCATTGGGCAGGATATGGAATACTTAAATTATCATTTTTATTTTGTTTGATCACAAATTATTTTAATGCTTTTTTAATTAATTAATTAAGTAATTTTTTTACTGTCACAAAATTATTGTTCCACATATATAAATCTTTAAAATAGGACTAAATAGATAAGTTTCACTTCGATCGGCGGAGTGAACCGAAATTTCTAGATCGTCTTTTCCATTGCAAACACGTGGTACCCTGTTTGAAATTAAATTATAGAATTTAATTGTATAGTTCATATTATGTAGAATATTGTGTTCAAACAAACAAGCGAAGCAACTAAACAACTAGTGCACTTGCGCGTGAGCAGTGCAGTGCGCCGGTGCACATACGAACATAACATATTGAAAATCGACCATTACCATACGATGATTATGCATGATGCAAATCGTGAAAATACCTTTTAATAAAATTAGTACATCATCATAATATTGCTGCCTGTCGATTTTCACCGCTGGCCAAAATCGTCAGCAACGGGGTGGGTGGGGGTCAGGTGAGGGTCGATGTCGACTTCACGGCATGCGTCTGACGGACTTCAGATCACTTGGCGACGGGAAGGGTCTGACTTGCCGGCCTGGCAAGTCGTCTTCACCTCGGGGAAGGCCTGTCTCGGTCTTCGGACTTCGGTCTTCGTTTGCCGGTGACGGTCCTTTCGTTGGCCGGCTTCGGGTGATGTTTTAGCGGGGAGAGCGAATTGGCTTTCACCGCTAAACTCAGCTTCGCTGTGTCTTCCTTCTCTTACCGGCGGCGTGTCCTTCGCTCGGCCGGTCTTCAGGCTTCCAGGCGGGGAAGGGCGATTTTGCCGTCCGCGTTGGTGATGGCCTCGTCTTACTGAGTTCTCGTACTCTTACTTTTCTCCAGACTGGAGACGACCTTGCGGCTTCGTGCCGCGGAAACGTACTGTAGGCGTCCTTAACTGGGGAGTATCCTTTCCCCCTTGGCCAGTCGTGGCCGTAACACTCACACTCCTTTCCTAGCTCCAAACGAATACGGAGAGCTCCTCCCTGCGGCTGGCTTGCCGCCACACTCACTGTCTTTCCAAGGTGGAACGCTCCATTATATCCCGGCGTTCGGCCTCGCCATCAGCTCTGGAACGGTCTACTAACCTCAGAGGCGACGGGGAAACCGAGCACCGGGCAAGGAAGAGTCCACCTACGGGAGGAAAACAAACGGGGAAAAATCACCAGGTAACAATATGTAAATGTAAACGTCAAAACAAAACGCAATGCACGCATTCGGCAGCTAACTTGCTCATTTGATGAATAAAGGAATGGGTTTTGCATTTTTCATGAATTCTGCAATTTTTTGCCGATTTCACGCAATAGGCAATTTCACGGATTCGGTGTAACATACATATACAGTAAAACCTCGTGAAGTCGTCACCCGGATAAGTCGTCACTCCGTTTAAGTCGTCGTTTTCCTTTGGTCCCGACAAGGTCTCATAGACAATAATGTAAAATAACCCGCCTTTACTCGTCACCAAATTTAATTCTACTCCGGATAACTGGTCACCCGGAAAATTAGAAAAAAATAAAGGAATTAAATGATAAATACTAATTATTAGAATATATAATCAACAATAAAATAAATGCTGACAAGGAGACGACACAGCCTGTACGTTTAGAATTCAAGTGCCCTTTTGTGAGATGAAACTACACATCAAATACTTCAAAAATATAAATACATGTCGGGGCCAACGCTCTTTAGATTTCGAGATATTCGGCAATGTTTTCGTCGATTTTCAACTACTGCCTTATTAACTCACTGATGTCTTTAGAAAGCAAGTGTTATCATGGAGTAGTGGTTATGCCCAAATCACACCAGCATATTTTTTCATCATTGATTTGCTTCGTTGAAAACGATCGTTGTTTTAACTGAAGTGATCCCTTCCGTTAATTCCAACTTATAGACGAAACATGATGAAACAGCGTATATAATTGGCAGAGCTTTAGCCAATCAGAGTTGAGCTCGATATTATGACGAGCAGTTCCCCAGTTTACGAAAAGACTGTGTTTAATCTTTTTTTAGAGGTTAAAATCGTGTTTCGGCAACGCAATTTCGGTAGAATTTGAAATGACTTTTAGCAAGCTGTCAATCTATTCGAAACTAATTGTATATTGTATTCAAGCATCTCTACTATTTAAGCGAATGCGAGGTGAAACAGCGGCAAATCATGACAGGCATCAGCGAGCGGTAACGAACTGAAGAAAAATGAAATCTCTCTTTAAAAAGTTGTCATCTGCAGATTCTAACGCATAAAATTAATTTATTTCAGTAAAAATATTATTTATTTTCGAAAGATAATCTCCTCACTGTGATACTTAATTTATAAAAGTCTTCGATTCATTCGAAACGGTGAGAAATGGCGTCGGTTGACTTCTTCGTTCTGGAGTTCGTCTGTTCTGATTGGAGCTTTCACTAATTGCTGTCGTTGAAAACTTCGATCGAATAGAGCAGTTTCTAAATTTTTTCATGAGTGAAATCTATGATGAAAATGGTCAGAGAGGCAAATCACACGATCGAAGACCTCAAAGATAGGGTCAACGATTGAAAAGAATGATGAAAAATATGCTGGTGTGATTTGGGCTTTAGCACAGCGGATTTTAAAGCGAAGGGTCCTTGGTTCGATTCCCGTGAAATTTAAAGTAATTTTTTTTTATTTATTTTCTTTTTATTTTTAATTTCATTTTATTTTTTTACTTTCTTTTACTTTCTTTTTTGTTGTTTCTCTTTTTATTTTTTTTTTTTTTTTGGTACCTTTTTTTTTTATGATAGCCTAATGTAAGTTTTTTTCCGTTTATGTTATGAATATTAAACAGAAAACCAATTTAAGATTAGAAGTAAATAAGTAATCTTCTCGTTAACTTTGTTTTTTTAATTAATTAGTTAACTTAATTAACTAAACTTTTTTTTCTCATGTGGTGATGATACTCATTTACTGTTTGTATTTAAAATTATTTCAGTTGTTCTTTTATTTTAAGTTTTTATGTAAGAGTTTTAAATGTAATACTTTCTTTTAGTTTTTCTTTATTTAAAAAAAAAAAAAAAAACAAAGTTAGTATTCTCGTTAATTTTGATTTTTAATTAGAAGTACTTTAATTCAGAAAAATAAAGTAAACATAAACTGTAAACCGGGTGATTCAGAAAGTACTGGAAAGTACTGGTGGCTTTCACCGCCCCACATCTTTGAAACTACTGCTCATAAAAATCTGGAACTTTTTATATAAATATAAATACCCCCAATATATCGCATATTTAAATAACTGTTGTGATGTTGTTTAAACTCTAAAAGTCTGGATCCAATATTCAAATGATACAGAAACCTAATTAGGAAAATTTAATCTAGTCACTTTTGTCATTAATTCCTTTGCTTAATTTAAAAAACAAAAACAAAAAAAAAACTGTATATTATTTTGAAAATGCATTCTGACAAATGACTTTTTTGGAAGACAGTCGAATAATTTTTTGGATAATAATTTTGATATATCGGGGGTGTTTGAATGCAAATAAAATGAATTTCAATAATAATGAATAAATAATAACATGAAAATGTAACTCTTATATGTTTGACGATTTTATATAAAAAGTTTCAGATTTTTTATGAGCAGTAGTTTAAAAGATATGGGGCGGTGAAAGCCACCAGTACTTTCCAAGTACTTTCTGAATCACCCGGTATACAGTATATGTTTTACTTTATTTTTCTGAATTAAAGTACTTCTAATTAAAAACCAAAATTAACGAGAATACTAACTTTGTTCGTTTTTTTTAAAAAATAAAGAAAAACTAAAATTCAGTTAGTGAAATATTACATTTAAAACTCTTACATAAAAACTTAAAATAAAAGAACAACTGAAATAATTTTAAATACAAACAGGAAATGAGTATCATCACCACATGAGAAAAAAAAGTTTAGTTAATTAAGTTAACTAATTAATTAAAAAAAACAAATTTAACGAGAAGATTATTTATTTACTTCTAATCTTAAATTAGTTTTCTGTTTAATATTCATAACATAAACGGAAAAAACTTACATTAGGCTAACATAAAAAAAAAAGGTACCAAAAAAAAAATAAATAAATAAAAAAAAAAGAGAAAAAACAAAAAAGAAAGTAAAAGAAAGTAAAAAAATTAAATGCAATTAAAAATAAAATGAAAATAAATAAAAAAAAAATTACTTTAAACTTAACGGGAATCGATCCTACGACCCTTAAATTTAAAATCCGCTGTGCTAACCACTACTCCATGATAACACTTGCTTTCTAGTGACATCAGTGAGTTAATAAGGCAGTAGTTGAAAATCGACGAAAACAATGCCGAATATCTCGAAATCTAAAGAGCGTTGGCCCCGACATGTATATATATTTTTGAAGTATTTGATGTGTAGTTTCATCTCACAAAAGGGCACTTGAATTCTAAACGTACAGGCTGTGTCGTCT